>PVIR01017261.1:0-35201 GCA_004026965.1 Petromus typicus
TCTACAATAAATTAGGGCTGAGGATTTAACTCAGTGGTTTGGGTATCTGCCTTGCAAGTGCAAGGTCCCTAGTTCGATTATTGGTAACCACATACAACAATGCCAGCGGGGTGACTCATGCCCACCAGCAATCAGAACCACATACCACAGTGCTGGGCATGGTGGCTCACACCCTTGTAATCCCAGCACTATGAACAAAAACTATAAAATCATAAATCCATGAAAACAATATAATGTGTGTAGAGAGAAAATGGAGCTCAAAGTATACTAATAAAATTGATATTAGAATTTAGATTGCATTTCATCCTGAAAGAGCCAAAGTCCCTCTCAATTACATCTAAGACTATTCCATAAAGATACACTAGTATATGTAAAATACTATAAATACATTTATTTTTAATATACCACATAATATATATATAAATATATTATTATAAATATATTAATGTATGTGAATCAATATATATTCTAACACTAAGCATCTTATAATGGAATATTTCTCTTGAGGCTGTATGAAATGATATGTCATTAAGATAGTTGTATTTTTTGTATATAATTATTAGCTTAATTATATACAAAATAGTGAAGAAAATACTACATGAGCAGGAACATAAAATATTCATAAAATGTTCACTTGATTGGTTTTACAATAATCAAATTAATTGCACACAGATAAAAAGCATGTCTATAAACAATTATCATAAAATTTAGAGTTAGAATATTCATAAAGATTATTTTTATACAGAACTGAATGAGAATTGTGCTTATTCAAAGAGAAGCCTTATTTTTGTTTATTAAATTAAAATTGACATTTAACTTGCAAAAAATGATTAAAAATAAAATGTATTTTGAACAATTATATTTGGTCAATAACATTTATATTTAAATATTATTAAATCTGTAATCATAAAATAAGTATCAATCAATTTCCTTCATACCAGTCTGCCTTTTTTTAATAATAAGAACCATGACCTATCATACAAGGTATATACTATACTATTTCAGGGGAATGCTACAGCCTATAAATATTCAAATTTTTTTTTAATTGTTAGTAAACTAGTACAACCCCTGTAGAGATCAGTTTGGAGATTCTTCAAAAAGCTAGGATTGATGGTCCCATTTGACCTGGCCATCGACTTGCTCAGTATATATACAAAAGAATTAAAAGACTCATATCACAGTGACATATGTGCACCCATGTTTATAGCAGCTCAGTTTGTGATTGCTATATCTTGGAAACAACCCAAATGTCCATCAACTGGAGACTGGATCAAAAAGCTGTGGTTCTTCTACAGAATGGAGTATTACTCTGCCATAAAAAAATGATAAGTTTGAATCATTTATACTTAAATGGACATACCTTGAGGATATCCTCATAAGTGAAATAAATAGGTCACAGATAGGTAAATATCACATCTTTTCTCTGGTATGAGAAAGTAAATGAGTCCTACAATTTTGTTATATATTGCGAAATAGAAAATACTTAACGTAAAATACGGTTAAGGAGGAAAAATAATGAAATTATAACAAAAAAGAAAGGAAACAAATTTTATGTATATAGGGGGGTGGTAGGATGGGTAGGTCTATGAGAAAAAATGAGAATTAAGTTGTGTCTTATACTGGTACAAATCCCCATTATGGAGTGCAATCATGATGCGTATATGTAATGTACCAATAAAGATTTCAATTAAAAAAAAATCAGTTAACTAGTAGACTACAGCAACCACGTTTGCCAAAGTCTTTTCTTCTTTATCCAAAATATGAAAAATGCACAATTTGAAGCAAATGAATTATTGTGGGGTTTTTTTTAGTTTTTTTTTTTTTTAGATTTTTTGAGACAGGGTCTCACTTTGTGGTTCAGGCTGGCCCTGAGCTCAGCCTCAAACTCACATCATAGTGATCCTCCTGCCTCTGCCTCCCGAGTGCTGGGATGACAGGCGTGAGCCACCACGCCCGGCACTGCGGTATGTGGTACTGGTTGCTGCTGGGTGTGAGTCTCCACACCCAGTATTGTATATGGTTACTGGGGAGAGAACCCGGGTCCTTGCGCTTGCAAGACAGGCACCAGAACCAGTGAGCTAAATCCCATGCCTTGGCCTACTCTGTTTTCAAAAAGCTGCATGAAAATGACCTTGTAAAATAGGTAACTAGCTTAGTGCACAGGATGCATTTTAGAGAAACAAAGAATACAACATTAAAAAGTGCATACATTTATTTTACATTATGTTCAGTTGATAATCATATACAAAAGCATACAATATTGGAAGGTAGAAATTCACCATTTGACATAATTTCATTTTCACTTCAAATTCCTCAATGAAATAAAAACCATTTGCTATAACTATAGTCCTTTCAAATTAATATATTTTATATTCATTGGTATAATATTCTCAATTATGATCCAAAGTGTTGTAGATAATTTATAGTCTTATGAGAAATTCAAATTCATTCAAGTGTAGTAAAAAAAAAAAAATACCCTGATTAAGTAAGCTCAGCAATGCATTTAAAAATTTTTGCAGTGCACCCTCAGGTTTCTTCTTGTCATATGCAGCCGGTCAGGAAAAACAATGTACCTTTACAAATCATTTTCTTATTGTAACAGACCATCGCAACGAGGGCACTCAGCTACTTGACAATATTAGCTACCATTATGGTACCTGTAGCCTATCAGCAACAGCCATTTCTTGTTCATGTGATACTTCTGCTATCCAGGAATCTAGTAGTAACTACATCACTTTTTCCAAATGTCTCTTGCTCAATATCTCATTATTTTAGTGAGTCCTGAAAATTAAGATATACTTGTAATGTGCTTATCTTAGTAGGAACTAGTAATCCTTTATTTTTATGCTGGGGCTTGGCCTTGATGTTCATTCATAAGAACCATCTAACAGAATATAAAAGAGAAAGGGAAAATATGGAAAGGAACATTTTCTCCCCACTGACAATGGTCAGAGGTTTAAGGTTACCTCAAAACTTCCTACTATTGATAATTTATCTTTCAATTATAGTCCTTTTATTCTGTGAGTCATCTATTTACCAACTTCTCTCTTCCTGAAATACACAACCTTTTAAATAAGTAGGTAGGAAAGAGAAAAGCGGTCAAAGACGTGAAATTTGGTACATAAACAGCACTGCATAGGAATTGCAGTGATGCTCTTACGCTTTTGGATTTTCAATTTTCCACCTGTCCACACATTCCACATTATCTCATTCCTCCCACCTTTAACAATTATCTTCTCATGGAATATGTAAATTTTCAATTTTATCAGTGTGCTCACATTTCCTCTTTCAAGCCTTTCATGCATACTCTGCACAGAGAAATACCATATAAATAGAAAATGTGCATCACTTTTTTGGACACGGTGCCACTACCAGTTCACTTCTAAAATAGAATTTAAAATTGTTTTGAGACAGAGTTTTGCTATGTCATTCAGTCTGGCCTTGAGCTCACTATGTAGCCCAGGCAGCCTCGTAATCATGGCAATCTTCCTAGCTCTGGCTCCCCGAGTTGTAGGACTGCAGACACGTGCCATCATGCCTGACCAAAAATTATTTTTAAAATGCAAATTTACTAATATGACAAATAATCTTTAAGCTAGAACAAGTGACAACACATAGAATTTATGGATAAACATAAGCAAACAAAAACTGTGTATACATATAATTAACATTTATAAAAATGTTATACTTTTCAAAAAATATTTTGTGTAATCATCAGTCAATCTTTATAAAAACATTACTGTGAAATGCAAGACAAATATGACTTGGTAATGTTTAAAATAAGTTATGGGCTGGGGATTTAGCCCAGTGGTTCCAGCGCCTGCCTTGCAAGTGCAAGGATCGGGGTTCGATTCCCCAGTAACCATGTACAATAGTGGGTGTGGAGACTCACACCCAGAGGCAATCAGTAACACATAACACAGTGCCGGGCGTGGTGGCTCACACCTGTAATCCCAACACTCAGGAGGCAGAGGCAGGAGGATTGCTGTGATGTGAGTTTCAGGCTGAGCTCAGGTCCAGCCTGAACTACAAAGCGAGACCCTGTCTCAAAAAAAAAAAAAAAAAAGTTCTGCATTATCACATGACGAGTCCAGCCTCACTTCCAGGTCTTTTCACTTAACACACCTGTATACAGTTAACAGGGCCTCTCAGAAGTTTGTCTATATAAAATATAAACTCTGTTGAGATAGTACAAAGTTTAAAAATACACTGCATTTATTTCCAGTGTTATTTGTGTCTGTACATATATTCAACTGATACTTAACTGCCAAGTGTAGTAATGTTTCCATGAGAAATATGCATTGGCTCTTCGTCTTTTGTGTTATTTATTTGCAAACTATATGCAAAGGCAAGTTATAGAATCTGCTCAGACTCACACAAGGGAAAAACTGAAGTCAACTATCTTAATTTAGATTCCATTTTCCAAAGTTGGAAAATTTCCCCATATTTCAACTTAAATTTTGAAAGCTGGAAATTTTCCCTTTACGTCCCTTGCTAAGAATATAGCAAGAATATAAAATATAAATATAAAAGAATATAAATATTCTTTTGTATAAAAGAATATAACAATTCTTTTATATAAAAGAATATAAAATCTATCACTTCTTGCACCTCTATTTTACTTTCTTCCTGTAAGCAAGAACATTTTGCCTTCTTTTATAATTAACAATGAATAGAAAAGTATCCATGAATTTAAAATAATCACATGTTCATTAACAGAAAACTTTACAATTTAAGCATTTTGGTTCTCTCTGATAATTCTAGGAGTTTTAATATGACGACCTCTGATCTTTAAAAAATAGAGAATAATTCAGAGAAATGGAATTTAAATCTTCTCAATCCTCTTTTTTTTGTTTTTGGTACCAGGATTGAACTCAGGACTTTGTGCTTGCAAGGCAGGCACTGGAACCACTGAGTCAAATTTTCAGCCCTATTCTTTTTATTTCATGACCGTATGTATTCTTGTAGGCATTTGATAACTATTTCAAATGTAAACTTGTGCCATGAGTAATAGTAGGGTATTATTAGGATAGTCTCTATGCCTAAATGAATATATATGTGTGTGTGTGTGTGTGTGTGTGTGTGTGTATATATATATATATATTGCAAATGCACTGCAATTTGTATATATGCCAGTCAGTGTAAGTAGAGAATATGACACTTAATTATGATGTTCCAGAATGAAGCTGATTGAAAACATTGTCAGTGGATAATTCCAACCACTTCTCACAACTACCAGCCAAAGCTCTTTGAGGCAATCTGGTTATGTGCTTAAGGAGCAAAGCTACATTAATTATACTCAAATTATAATATAATTTAAAAGATAACTCTTTCTCAAAATCATAAAATTTACTTTAAACCATACATGTGGAACATTCAAATGTATGAGAAAGCAATCTTCAGTATAGCATTGATATCCATAAGGAAAAGTCATGTCTGGTAATTATTTTGGGAACTTGAGAACAATTTCTGCTATCATAAAGGCTGAGGTTATAAGCAAAAGAGTAAAAATTTAAAATAACAATAGTCACACTAATAATAAAAACAAAAACATGATTTATTGATTTGGTTTTTATGGGCCCGTGCCCATGGCTCCCTGTGATTATACAGTGGTTAGTGCTCTGCGTTGTGATCTGGCATTTATGTTTGGGGACCATATTGAAGTAGCATAATCCATATATTCTGCACACTCACCCAATGAATAAGACATTATTTTTTTAACTTGCAAATAAAGAGATTTTTCTCAGAGAGTTTAAAGAATATTTTCAAAGTGATATGCTCAATAATGTTACAATGATAATTCAAGTGTTTTGCACTGATAAAACCACAATCTTTCCTCTACATTACTCTAAAAATTCAGGAAAAGAAAATAGTAAGAATTTAATCAAACAATATTGATTGGCTACCCTAAGAAGAAAGACGTAAAAAAGAGAAGCAGTTTACCTAGACCCATCAAATGGCTCAGTTTTAACAAACATAAAATAACTACATCACCAAACGTACACCTTTATTTGTAATAAAAAATAGAAATATTGCTCTCTATTCATTCCTCAAATGTGTCCCATTTTAGATCTCTGTGCTTATACTAGTTTGAAAACACCTGATAAATACACTTGTAGCATTACTAGTGGGCTATGAGTGGCACCTGCTTCTTGTTTTCCATAACTCAGTTGTATTGCTTCACATCAGCAATCAGACCAAAGCTCTACATGAGGACATGTCAGATGGTGAACTGGGTGAGGACAGCCCCTCTGCCAATGGATGCTGAGGAATCCTAAGCCCTGGTCTGTGAAGTGCAGACCTCTGCTGAGTTACATGCAGCTGAGGTCAGCATGACGCCAAATTAAAATCCTTTTCCTGAGTTATGGCTCTTCCCTGATCCAATGAACTGCTTGCTGATTGTACCCAGTCCCAGTGCCGGTTTGTTCCATCCCAGCAAGATAAGTAAGCAGTGCTGCTCACTTCCTGACAGCCCTCCCTGGCCCAGGTGTTGGGCAGTACTTCAGATGTCTTCCACATATACTCAAAGTATTCCTTCCTATGATTATATTCAATAAATACTGGAGGCACTTGGGGGCCTTTGTCCTTGCTGCCATCAGCAGCACTGATCTATTTGGTCCTAAGACCCAAGCTCTTCATTCTGGGTCTCATTTCCTGTCTATTCATTCCTTAATTCTCCTTGTGCTGTAGTGGCTCACAGGAGGCTTGAGCCCACAGCACAGCTTCTGGCAATAACCTCTTGCCCATTCCCTATAAATGCCAACTTGTAAATGTTGGTGTCATTTATTCTGACAAGACTTTTATAATAGCTTAATATGGGAGCAATGTTGTGGAGATAGTTGTCCAATCATAAAAATTTTATAAAATGTTTTTGAAAAATATAAAAATGTAACTTTAAATTAGGTAAGGGATGTAATTAAGTAAATTAAAAGGACACAAGTTACCCAGTCAATCAAGTTTAAATTGAATACATTTTACAGAACTATGAGACCTTGTGAAAACTAGTATCTAATTCTATCTGCATTATTTAGGGTAATGTTAGAAGTTTAACTGAGTCATAATAATACAGTTTTAGCAAAACACTTTCCACACAAAATCCAAAAGATTCTCTCCATGAACAGCTGTCTCTGCTCCAAATAGAAATTACAGGATTCAGGTTCCTCTCTCTTGTGGTTTTATTCTTCCATGACATGGTTCAAGCCAGAGAAAGGAATGGAAAGCAGAAGAAAAACCACTGCGGGATTACATGGAGCAGCCACAATAAGGCAGCACATTATCACTCAGGTTCCATCGACAAGAACTCAGTCTTGTCACTTTGATTTCAGTTCTCTGATGGAAAGTAAGCAGAAGGACACTGAACTCTGAAAGAAGTTCCAACTTCTGGTGCAGCCTTAATTTATTTATAAAGAAGGAAAGGAAACCTATTTTGTAGTATATTTTATGAAGGTTAGGGTTAGGTTAACTAAGGTTAACTGAGAAAATCCATTCAGCAAATTTAAGAGAAATGATTTTACATCATCAATGTTTACAAAGGAGTACCCATATCGTTGTATTAGTCTATATTTTTAGCAATAAGCCTAATATCTAGGAATTAAAATGAATTCTTTAAAAAATCTGAGATTTCCGGCCGGGGAGTTAGCTCATTGGTTCCAGCGCCTGTCTTGCAAGTGCAAGGACCTGGGTTCGACTCCCCGGTAACCACATACCATACTGGACGTGGAGACTCACGCCCAGCAGCAAGCAGTACCACATACCACAGTGCCGGGCTTGGCAGCTCACGCCTGTAATCCCAGCACTCGGGAGGCAGAGGCAGGAGGATTGCTGTGATGTGAGTTTGAGGCTGAGCTGAGGGCCAGCCTGAACCACAAAGTGAGACCCTGTCTCAAAAACACCTAAAAAGAAATCTGAGATTTCTATTTAGTCCTCACGCCATCCATTCTATTATACAATCTTCCTCCAGTCACTGCAGACTCATCATCCACTAGAGAAGCTGTCAATCTGGGGATGCAACTGATAAAGAATGGGAAAGGCCTAGTGCCTCTCCTCAAGAGTTCACTATGTTAGACGAGGCAGAACCCAGATGGGAAGTTAGAGTATAGTATTTTAAAAGAAAATTAGATAGAAAAGGTTAGTAAGTGCACTTAGATTTTTGATATGTGATAAACAACTGATAATAAAATAGTGGTGCAGGAGTTGGGAGGTCTCAGCTAAGTGATAGGATGCATACTAAGCATGTGCAAGGCCTATCACTGGAAAAAAAAAAAGAGAGAGAGAAAGGGAAGGAAAGGAAAGGAAGATGGAAAAGAAAAGATGGTGGCATGGGAGCAAACAGCCATGATTGCACAATGAACATACTAAACTCACCTAGAGTGTGTCTCTGTGCACATGCACACACACGAGTGTTATGGCCAGGAGTAGAGTCAGGTGCCACAGAAGAGAAAGAAAGGGAGGCATTGCTCCTGTCAAGAGGATGTAATGGCCAGAAGCCCAAAGGCAGCAAGAAACTAAGGTGCCTATAGCTGAAGCTCAAGTCCTCAAAAAGTGTGGGAACATGGAACTTTAAAATGATTTGCATGACCTTTTAAGAAGCTGGACTTATTTCTGCAAATAGAAGAGAATCATTTGAAAAGAATGAAGCTGAGAAGTAGTGTAGTCAGATTTTTATGCTTGAACTGTGAAGAAGAACTGATTTGGAGGGGGGGAAGAAAAAGTAAAGTCGACTAGCATAAATAAAGGCCACTTAGGGAAATGATAAAATTTATCCAATATGAGGCTATAAAATTCTGAGCCAGAAAAACATTAGAAGAAAAAGAAAAGAGGGAACATACATTATATTAGGAAGTAAAACTAATGTAACATAATAACTGATTGGATGAGTGAGCTGGCAGAAAATGTTTCACTGAAATGCCTGGGTAGATGATGTTGATACTGAGAGAGATAGAACAAAGCGCAGGCTACATTGACGAAGACTCCTCATAAAGCTAGGATTAGAGGTCCCCCTGGACTCCACTGTTTCTTTGCTGGGTATATTTCCAAAACAATTAACACCATCACATCATAGCAACACATGCACACCCATGTTCACAGCAGGACTATTTGTAATAGCTGAATCTTGGAAACAGCCCAAAAGTCCATGAACCAGTGAATGGATAAAATGGAGCACTACACAACCATAAAGGTAAACTTGAGACATTTTTAGGTAAATGGTGCACCTTGAGGCCATACTCATAACTGAAATAAATAGGACTAGTATTTGTTTTTAAATATAATTTTACTACTTATATAACAGGAAAGTGAGAGAAAAATAATAGAAATCTATAATCAATCATATCAAAGTCTTCAAGTAAAATGGAAAGAAGGAAAAGGAAGTAGAAGCCAAGCTTTTTAAGAAATGTTCTACACATAAAGACCAACCTGAATTAAAACGTTTCCCACTGTCTGCTCAGTGATGTTTCGAGGTACTTGAAGCAAGTCTCAGCTTCTAAACATCACTATACAATAAAAATCAATGCAGAAACTAGAGATTTAAGGACTGGGAAAGAGATAAAGCATGAAGCATTGTGCAGTGCTAAATAAGGGAATGCTGAGAAGGAGACATTTCTATACGAAACAGAACCAACCTAACAGTTGACAAAGCTGGACCAGTTTGAGTAACACCATAAATGATAGCAGTTTTGGATTAGAACTCAATAAAAATACTAATTGTTATTATTCATGAATTCATAATGATGTAATGAATGAATAGGAAGTGGCAACTTTCCTTTAAGTAATGATTCCAAGTGCTAATGTAGAGAAAATGAGAGAAATAGAAAATCACTATTAGAATATCAGAGACAGAAAATCATTTTTTGCCAACAAGTCCCCAAGGAATGATAAAATTAGTAGACCAAACTATTTTGAAAAATTGGATTTTTTTGCCAAGTCCAGCAGTGCTTCTTTCAAAATACTTATAGTGTGCTAACTTAAACTCTTAGTATAAATTATTTGATACCCCTCCTTCTAGAGGGAATATATTCATTTCTTGCTCTTTAAATATAGACTATACTTAGTAACATGCTTCTAACAAACAGAGATGGAAAAGAAAAAAAAAATAACTTTGCAGTGAAGAAACCTACTGGATACCATCTTAATCAATAGCTAAAAGCCTAATCAGTGATAAGACATACTGATGTCAGGCTTAGCTGACAACATGGAACTAGCCGGCCATTTCCCTTCAGTAGCAATCTTTCTATTTTTTAAAGCCTCTATCATGAAAAATAACAAAGAAGAACATATTCTGTAAAACATTTAACTAATATTCTTCATTGTCAACATCACAAAAACAAAGACTGAAGAACATCAATATATATCTAAAAAGACGTGGGGATTAACTGGGTTGTATTATGTTATGTTGGATTTAATCTTACAAAAAGAAAAAGATATGAATAGAAAACTGGCACAATCTAAATAAAATTCATAGTTTGGTTAATATTATCTTAAAACTATACAATATACCAAAACTAACTTCTTAGTTTTGATAAATGTACCACATTTATGTAAGACAATAGCATCCCCAGAAACTGTGTAAAGTCATATATGAGCATTTTATATATTATTTAAAAGGTTTTGCAAATTTAAAATTATTTCAAAACAAACGTATTTTACATTTCCCCGTGGGCATCAAAAGACAAAGGCAGAGAGCATTAAGGCCCTCGTTTATGTGAGAAAATCATTATACATACATGATTATTATATCAAGGCCATTTCTGCTATATAGATGAGTTTTTCAGTAAAAAAATGATCAGAAACATGAAAAACTACTGAGCAAACATTAGTAAAATGTTAACAGGTAACCTCTTACATTTGAGCAGAGTGACAGAAAACTATTAGCTCGGGCCAGGAATGCAACTCAGTAGTGCAGTGCCTGCTGTGCAAGCATAAGGTGCTTAGTTTGATCCCCAGTACCAAAAACAAGAAAGAAAACCATTAGTTCAGTCATACTTTCTCCCAATACCCTTGGTCCTACGTAGATTTCCCTCTAGATTCTCCAGCTGGCAAGTCCACAGTTACCCATCTAGCAAAGTAAATGATGATGATTTGATAGTTCGATGATCTATTCATGCTTTCAACCTATTACATTGTGTATCTTTTAGGCATTCCAGAGGTATGGGATACATCAATCCCAGCTGTACTTAAATAATACATAGCAGCTGACCTAAATCCATGATAGAAACTCCACATTCACAGTTTATATTATCAAGGTCACAGAGTGAGTTAGTGTGACAGGTAGTCTAGAGACCAATCTATTTTTCTACAACTTGCTTCTCAACCAGAACAGTGATTTTATGTTGAGGAGAGACCTTGGGGGAAGTATAAATGTGTTTATTTCCTTTGTAACTAGGAAACACTTCTACAATCTCCAAGTGTGATTGGAACTCATGATAATGATTTATTCCAAGAGCTCTGGCTTTTAGCAAGCTTTACTCCAGGAATGTGAAATTCGTATTGTTTAATCTTTAGAAAATTCTTGTTAGATAAGCCTCACAATTGCACTACTTCTTTTTTTTTTTTTTTCCCCAGAAGTGGAAAGTCTGGATTCCAAAGGTTAAATGCTTTTCTGAGCTCATTTAATAAGATAGTGACAAAGCTCAAAATAGAAGTCCCCAGATCCTTCACGTTTGCCTTATTTCACCTCATGTTAATCACATCGAATTAGATGCTAATTTACTGTAGTATTCTCACTACCAAGTAAAAGAGCCCTGAATCACTCTGAAGCTTGGAAAATGAAGACTCCAATTCAGTGGCATTACATACAAATGAATCCACAAATGAATCAACCATTTTAATTTCAGAGGACATGTCCTCTAATTTCCTATGTTTTTGAAGTATCTTAGTTTCTTGGGATTCAAATTTCCTTATTGTAAAAGGGATCGACATATTTGCCTTTGTAATTCTTATGTGTATAACTTATTACCATGAGTAGAAAGTATGAGTGTATCTGTAGCTGCTCATGTTTCCCTCAACCATGTGAGTCTCTAAGTGAAATTTATAAGATGAGGTGTTGAGAAAAAATATTTGTAGAACTTTAGTTGCTTTGGCAGCACATATACTAAAATTGGAACAATACAGAGAAGATTAGCATGGCCTCTGTGCAAGGATGACATGCAAATTCATGAAGCATTCCATATTTTTGTATGAGAAAATGAAGATGTAAGTGAGTTCCAGTATGTATGTTGCATATTGTGAAATAGAAAATATTCAAAGGGAAACAGGGTAAATGGGTAAATAATGGGAGGAAATAATGAGATTATAATAAAAAAGAAAGAAAACAAAGCTTATATATATACATGGGGCAGGGGTGGTAGGGTGGATAAGGGAATGAGGAAAAACGAGAATTAAATTGTGTCATATACTGGTACAAATTGTCATTGTTGAGTGCAATCATGATGTGTATATGTAATGTACTAATAAAGAGTTCAATAAAGGAAAAATAAAATAAAATAAAAAATATTTGTAGAACTAGGTCTATATGACTACTATAAAGAGGGATGTAAATGTTTGACAAATGAGTTTCCGAAAATAAGCTCAATACCAACTAAGTATAGCCCTTGGACTTAATATAATGGACCTAACAATTTGAATCTCTGAGTTGGGGGACAGGCATGAAAGTATATTATTTAGGACAATCTAAGGAAACCTTACTAATACTTTAGACTTCTATCAGCATTTGAATATTTGAATAACCTGAGTTGGAAAAAACTACTTGTTTTACCTACTACTTAGTAAAATTCACCAGCTGAGAACATTTAAGAACACAAAGGAATATTTTTAAATTGTCTCTCTCTTCTTTTCAAGATTATAAAGCAAAACTATCCAGAATCTGTGTATTCAAGTCCAATGCACACTTTTCTTAATTATTTATATTAGAGAACATTGGTATACCTTGTTCTTCAATGTCTTTCAAGTTTCAAACAACTCATTTATTTGAACATGTAGGTTTTTGTTAATAATGCAAAGGGAATTTAAAGGACTTAGTACAGCCTGGAGTACCATGCTGTGGTCCAGCATTTGTCTAGTATATGCAGAGCTTGAGTTTCAAGCCTGACCACAGAAGAAAAAGATGAGGAAATAAAAGAAACATTTATTATTAGTTCTAAAACATCTCAGTCATTTAGTTTGGTTCCATTTTTATATCGTACCACATTTCCTTTTAAAACAGTGACTCAATTTTGAATGGATCACAAATTTCTGAAGAGAAAAGAAATAATTAAGCAACAAAGAAAAGCCATGTGCAAAGAATTTTTAAAGAGATTTTTCAGTGAGGGTTATGGGTCAGTCTGTGGGAAGAATGAAGCGAGTGCTTCAAAAACTACTGGTCATCATGATGAAAGATGAAAGGTGCTAATCATCTTCTATTATTTCAGAATTCACCATGAAAATCTGTGGCCATATTTAGGCACTCATATTTTCCTAATTTTAAAAAATGCACCTGTAGCAGATTTTTTTTTTTCTCCCAAAGGACATAGCCAGCTGGAGAAAGAAACAATTAAGCCTGATTGCATGACTCAGCAATAAAAATAGGAAGCAGCTCAATGAGAAAGGATGAGCCACAAAGACAGACTGTCAGAGAATGGAGCGAGGACTCTGAAAGAGATGAGAATAAGCCCATTAACAGAAACAAGGAGATTGCTGCTACATTCTTCAGCTAAGGGCAGATTCATTCCTGAAATTAAACGAGTAGACAAAAGAACATTTTCTTCAAAGAAAAACTGTATGTAAGATTATACATATGTCAACAGCACACATGTTTCACCTGCTTGTCATTACAAAACTAATATCAAAGCAAGGGCCTGGCTCTGTCAAAGGACATGGATGACTTTCCCCCATTGGGTGTGAGGGCTCCGCTTCTTCTAGCATCAACAGTTAGTGCTTTATCCTTTTGCCAGGAACATATAACTCTCTTCTTTCTCTTGCTAACGCCTCTCATCACTCAAAACTCCTCAGTTTCATGACTACAGCTTGCCAGAGATTCACTTTCCCTTCAGATTAAGTCAGTTTCTTGTCATAACATAGGCACTTTTGAAATACTGTCTCCTCCTTCAGAAACACAGCACAAAAATATATTCACTTAACTTGAATATATTATTGACAATAGTAATTGTATCTCTCCCCTATGTTGAACTATAAGATCCATAGAGAAAACAGCATCTGTCTCCTTGACCCTGAAAATGCACTTATTAAATAGTCACTGCTGAATGGAGGAAGTCTGCATAGGGAATAATATACAGTTCTGATTCAGTTTTGTTGGCTCTAATCAGTTCTTTGATTTTGGACAAGCTCAATGGTCTTTTCCATATCTTTGTTTGCTTTGAACCACTTCAATGACTAAAATTCTATATTTTAACAAACAGGCTTCAAGAAACCTTCATGTCAAATAGTATAATGTTGATATTCTAAATTCTGTTCTCACCCTCTGTCATTTCTGCTACTAGGTATAGGTAATCCTTATTTGCAGGTCAGAGAACATGCAGTAATTGAAAAAAAGAAGACCTTCTATTCTACCTATTAAAAAACTGGGAGGAAATATAATCATTTACTCAACAAATAATGAGAGTTACCCCACTGAATCACAGAAATTACTTTAGATGAACAAGACAAAGCAATCGTGAAAAGAAGTCTCAGTGACGGGAGCCTTCAATCAGAGTATGAGAAGGGAGAAAAGTAGCTGTTTAACATTTAAAGTTGTGGCAATTGCTTTGAGGAAATATAAAACAAGAAGATTGGTTGAAGAATGTAAGATAGAGAGATGCTACTTTATATAGGTAAGTCAAGGAAAATCTCAGTGATTACTTGAAGTAGAAATGTAAAGGAAGCAAAAGACAAGAGGATATCTGGTAAAAGAAATTTCACAGTAGAGAAAGAGCTCATTTAAAAGCTATGAGTCAGAGCACTCTTGGCAGGTTCTGGGTACAACAGAGACAGAGTGGCTATGAGGAGCAAAGAGCCTGTGGGACAGAAGATGAGCTCACATTGGAAGTGGAGAGGTATCCAGTGCAGGACTTTAGGGACCCTTTCATGGAACCATGACAGCCTGAAGCTGTGAAATGACGTGAATGATGTGACTGACTTTTCTTCAAAGAAAAGTGTGGCTCCTCTATAAAAACGATGCCATGAAGGGTGAGAACAGAAGTAAAGGCAGCAATGTTACAGCAACTCAAGTGCAAAGTGATAGTACTTGCAAGCAGAATAATAAAGTGGCATTGGGTTAGAAATGACCAGAATCTGGATCTGTTTCCAAACAGGCAGTAGACTCTGAGCAAAACTACTTAAGTACTCAATGGTATATCTAAAAAATGACAGTAGCAGCCAAAAAATGAGCCTTACTTACTTTTAGGCCCTGAGGATGGGCAGAGAAAAACAATTCACCATTTGCAGAGGTTGTAAGAGCAGAATCCACAAATGAGAACTAGGTTTCAATCTGAACAGGGGAAGACTAGGAATGGAATAACTAAGAAAGAACCGGGGATCTGAAAGATTCTGTTGATAAAGACCTCAAGCTGCACAGGATGCAGAGTAAGGTCAGGGGATGGAGCTGGGAGGGGAATGCACACAGACTCGGGAATGTGTGGAGCTATCTGCAGGTGAGCAATACGGGGGTGGAGGGGGCTCCTATTCACTGAGGAAAGCTGGGATAGAATGAACAACGTGCTTGGTCCACAAGGCATCGAAGGCTGGCGGTACTGAGCAGTGCAGCTGTGAGTCAACCTCTAGGGAAAGGGCAGAGAAGAAAGGACTTTTTGCCAGGGACGCACGGTTCGCAGATACTGAGAATGCATATGCTCCTTATTATCCTCAGGGAAATTATCAATTTCATACTTTGTAGCTATTAGCAGAAGTGGTTACATCCTAGGATTAGACCAGTTATCTGTGTAGGACTAGTCTAGTTTTTCTATAGCATTTGCAAAGAGAAAGGCATGTCACAGTGGCCCCTCCTGTCACCAATAGCTCTTGTCTTTTTTACACTTCACATCAGTCATACTTTTCAAATTCAGTGCCCACACACATTATTAGGCAGTGCATATTTAATTGATGCTGTTGTTCTTAATTAAATATGAATCGAGAAAACATGAACAGTGCTAATTAAAATTTTAATCCATAAAGTCATAGTATTTTAAAATTTACCTGGCAAAAGATTAAAAGACAAAGAGACAAAGTGACAAAACTTGTATTTTTTATTTCTAAAAGAATCATGATCAAATATACCCTACAAATATTTTAATAAAGTTTATCAGTACGATGCAAGTTTTAAAATGGCAAAAAGTCATTGAGCTAAGCTTTACCCTCATAACAGGTTGTGGATTTTTTTTATTGCTTCATTGCAAACACTTAAATAGAATAAATAAATATTTTAATGAATTATTAACCTACTAATTTGGTCTATCTACTATTTTTCTGGCCTTATTTATACAGAAAGTTATGTAGAGTAGAGAAAACAAATTTTGTATACGTAATTTATAAAGTTCTTTTCTGTGTCAGGCCCTGTGTTCAGGCCTTTTCTTGGAATTTTAGGGGCGAGCAGCTCACTCAGTCCTGTACCATTCCCCTGAGTTACCTGCCACTTCGAGTGCACAGACAGGGAAGCATGGCAAAAGTTCAGCCTAGTGGTGTGTACACTGATACACCACAAGGCTGCCACTTACCAATTTTATGATCATTATGAAACATTCTCAAGCCAATTGCAAGTAGACCTCTAATAATGGTCCTTTGTTGAAAATAATTACATAACCATCTAGATTGGCAGCTCTGAATATTGATGTGAAAATCACTCAAACACCACATGCAGCAGCGCTATTCCAGGAAAAATCCTGCAACAAGCACTACTCGTGTGACAGGTACTGTCTGAGCACCGACAGTCCAGGGTGAATTACTCCCATTCAGCTGGCATCATATGAGACACTCAGATTAGAAAACAGTAAACACGTAAATGCAACTACTCTACATGGCAAGAAGCAAAGCCTTGTGAAGTAATGGAATAGCAACCTAGCCAAAGGAAATAGTAATCTGAGGACATAAAATCTGAGTTAAGATTGAGAAGACAGAGAATGACCAATGCAAAAATTCCTAAGGAAGGAGACCACACTTCAAAGAATAAAAATAAGTGTAATAATGTTAGTGAATAGTATGCCAAAAGGGAGAAAGATACAAGCTAGTGCACACAGGTAAACCAGGGCCAGATGGTTCCAGGTCTTACTCATGCAAAGATGTTTAGACTATTCTAAGCTCTTGAATGGTTATAATCAGAGGACTCAGTGACAGGATCTAATTAAGAAAAAAAATAAAACAAAAAACAGCACAACCTCAAAGGGAAGATATAGTTTACATATAGATATAATCTGCATATTCAATATATATGCTATGTATTCTTCTTGTGTCTATATGTACATATCAAAAGGATCCATTCATTTGCCATACTTCCACTCCAGATATATTTCTCAGAGTCAAACTCCTAAGAGCTAATGCCAAATAAGACTACTATGCCTAAAGGCAGGAAGGAGTACTTTTGTAATTCTGGTAATTCTGATTTCATCGTGTTCTTCTAGATGACAGATTTCTGTTCAGTGGATGACATTAAAATGTATAACCTGCAAATTCAGTCATCTATCATTTCAAGGCACCAGAATATCTCCTGTCTGAGTAGCAGGGATGTCCCCTCTTATTGAGTCACAGGTCATGTTTTCTCCAGAACTTTCTCGATATGACTCCAATGATCAGATTTCACTTGGTAAGAGAGCCATATAATGTTCTCTCTCATCTTCCTGTGAATTTTCTGTACACTGAACCACAGCTGCAAACACTCCTCTGTGGCCCAATTACAACTACAATGAGTTTTTTTCCTGGTATGAGGAAGCAGCACAGATTTCACAGACTGTGGATTTTGCTCTTCCACATTTCTGGGGCAACATAAAATTTTAACAAAAGCACACAATCTGGGGGCTGGACATGTAACCCACTGGTAGAACGAATGCCTAGCATGCACAAGGTCTGTAATTCAATGGCTAAGACCACAAAAAAATTATTTATGATAAAAATTCTAAGACCTTCCAATCTAGGGTACAGGGTCAAGATAGGGCCTGTGAATCTTGTCCAACACTAGGTAAAGTGAACATGAAGCAAACTAAACACACATTCATTTGTGGTGTAAGGCACTACTCACAAGCCTGTTTCCAAGAGAAATGGCACAACTGCATCACAGATGCTGTATTTCTTATAATAATTATCCCATGATTTCATCTACTCTTCACCATCAAACCATTAGGGATATTCTCTGTTATTCAGGAACATTTTAGGCATGTTTACTGAGATGTGTCAATTTTTCTACCTGAAATCTCTATAAGCATTGAGGTAAAATGAATAATATATGGATGAGCACTGCAAAGCTGAGAATAGGAAGGCCAGCATCCTCTTGGACACTTCTCTCTGCAAACAGCACTAGGACGCTGGAATAAATATACCATAACCTGCCACTCAACTTGTTTTCAATATGGTTCTTTGCCTCTTTTGAAATCTAACCCCTACAATGTCAGAGAGATGCATCTAGAGTTGAATTAAAAACAAACAAATTTAAAAAGTTAATCTTTCTAACGTTTGAATATTTTGCATAGTACCCATGCCTCCCACACAATCAAAGGCCTTAAAACGAATAATGCATGCCTGATAGCCACTTACCAGGATACTTGTTCATATTATTGTTTTATAATCTAAATCATTTCACATGGCTCTCAAAAAGTACCTGCTTTGAGAAAAAGACTAGAAAAGGAAATGTAGATAAAACAAAGCTGCAAAAAAAAAAAAAAATAGGGAAAGCTTTCTAAATTTTTGTATCTATTTTGGTAAACAGAGATGTATTAATCAGCAAGCAATTCTGGATGAAATGTTTATTAATACAAAACTGGTAATTTGCTATCCTCCGCAGAGTAAAATATGAATAAACACTTTAAAAAGCAGTCATTTGAGACATCTCCATTTACTCACTTCCACAAAGCAGATTCTGATTCCCTTGATTAATTATGAGGAAAACAAGACAAGAAACAGAATACCACGCTTGGAAAAACCACTAATAAAAACCCAGCTCAATCTATTTGCAGAGGTAAGAAACCTAAGCAGAGTAAAGAAATTATAATTTTCCAATCCAAGGACAATTTCATTAATTTGATCATAAAAATAAAGATTAAATTATAGCCAGAAAGAAGAAATCTTTTTAGTTATTTAATGATGAAACCACTGTCAAAAGAATGTATTTTATGCTTTTTCAAATAGGTTAGGGCTTGTAATGCTATTATTATTATTTTGTTACTATTATTCTAATACTCTAAAATGTATTATTTTAAAGACACTATATATCGTAGTGCAAATAAAACAATGAAAGCTTAAGCCTTGAGAATGTGTTTTATTTTCTTAGAAATGCACTAAAGAAAAAAATGATAAATGAATCTAAACATACACAGAAAAATTAGTAAAATTTCAATTATAATGTCTAGGTATTAAATATTAATTATTCACAGAGAAACAGATTTCCTATATACTTCTAATTTTTTATAATATTTCATTGGAAAAATTAAAGGTTTAAAGATATCTGATATTTTAGCAGATAGCTATCAAATCAACTGTAAACAAATAAATCAACTGTGCTTATAGTAGAGAGATCCTTATTTTTAATACTTAGAAGGGGTTCTATATATAGGGAGAAATATTGGTTATATATTTAGACCTAAATTTATAGAAGTATTTTCAATCATAGTTTTTTCACAATACAAAGTTTAATATAATAAATGCCCTGGTTACAAACTTATTATTATAGTCTAGCATTGGGAGATCAGTTTGATTAAGAATGGAACCACATGCCCTGTGTATCAAAAGAGTAGGACTTAAGAATTAGCTATAACAGGGCTGGGGATTTAGCTCAGTGGTTCCAGCACCTGTCTTGCAAGTGCAAGGACTCAGGTTCAACCCCCAGTTAAACACATACAATACTGGATGTGGAGACTCATGCCCAGCAGCAATTAGTACCACCTACCACAGTGCCGGGCATGGTGGCTGACGCCTGTAACCCCAGCACTCAGGAGGCAGAGACAAGAGGATTGCTGTGATGTGAGTCTGAGGCTGAGCTCAGGGCCAGCCTGAACCACAAAAGTGAGACCCTTTCTCAAAAAAAAAAAAAAAATGAATTAGCTACAACCATGTATTTCATGAAAAGAGGTATGAGTAGCAAAACAAAGAAGTGAAATTTGTTTGTAGACATCAGTTTTTAGAAAGGGATAAAAGAATTGTCATCAAAGACAGTCATTTTATCTCATATTATGTTCCTCATAGAGCTGTGTAGTTATTCTGTGATAATAAAAATTTTTATATTTAAACCAACTAAGACAACTTTAACATACTTCATTATGTTTTGTGTTAAGAGAAATGATTAAGGCTTCTTATGTGCCTCCTCTTGAGGCTCTAAAATGACATATGAAACCTAAGTGCTCCTTTATACCACTGAGTTATTTTTGACATTTTCTGTAACAAAAGGGGTGTGGCTTTCTATGTTGTGTGAGTTGCTCATTCTGTGTGAAATGGTTGAGTGGAACTATCCTAAAGCACTATAGATCCTATTGTAAAAGCCAGCATGTGACAAATTACCACCCTAAATTTTAAATGACTATAATTTAAGCCTTAATCAAGGCTGAGTAAACACAATATTAAGCAGAAGGGTCAATGCAGTGATCAATCCAGTGATCTTTATTTATTCACAGTATACCTTATGATACATGCATTTATTGTATGATTAATACATCTAAACAGGTGTAAATGCCTAAAACAAATTATACCACAACTTTTCCATACCCACACCAAATTGACAGTTTTATCATATAAATGCAAAAACTACGATAATATTGTCTTAATTATATCACAACCATCTCTAAATTGGAAAAAAAATATCTCCTTGTAAAACACGACTTTCCTTTTTGAAACAAGGCTCAAAATTCTACTGTGCATTATGGAGTAATGGAGAACAGTTTTCCATTTTTACTCTAACCGATTAAAAACATGGTGAACTACAAGAAAAGAATCATTTCAGTATTTCTAATACTGGCTCACAACAACCAAGAACAATAATTCTTGGAAGAAAAGAAACAATCAAGAAAAGCACTATCCCTGGATCACTCCTACAAAGGTCTGAGGTAAGTATTTTTTTCTTTCTTTCTTTCTCTCTTTCTTTCTTTCCTCTCTTTCTTTTTTTTTTTTCATTGAAATCTTTATTGGTACATTACATAAACACATCATGATTGCACTCCACAGTGGGAATTTGTAAAATTCTCATTTTTTCCCATAGACCTACCCATCCTACCACCCCCCATATACATAAAATTTATTTCCTTTCTTTTTTGCTATAATCTCATTATTTTCCCCCTTCATCCTATTTCACTTTGAGTATTTTCTATTTCACAATATATAACATACAATTCTAGAACTCATTTACATCTTTATTTTCTCATACCAGAGAAAAGATATAATATGTACCTATCTGTGACCTATTTATTTCACTTATGAGAATTTCTTCAAGGCATGTCCATTTAAGTATAAATGATTCAAACTTATTTTTTATGGCAGAGTAATATTCTATTCTGTAGAAGAACCACAGCTTTTTTATCCAGTCTTCAGTTGATGGACATCTGGATTGTTTCCAAGATTTAGCGATCACAACTGAGCTGCTATAAACATGGGTGCACATATGTCACTGTGATATGAGTCTTTTAATTCTTGTGTGTATATACCTAGCAGAGCGATGGCCTTCTGTTTGTGTATACAAAGGCTATTGACTTTTAAACGTTGACCTTATAACCAGCTACATGACTAAATTTGGCACTTAGGTCCAGCAGCTTTTTAATTGAGTTTTCAGGATTTATTTCCTTTTTTAAAATAAATTGAGTTTACTGGTACATTTTAGGTGTACATGTGGTCACATGCATCATTGAGAATTTGTATCTGTACGTGATATATCCTAATTCTGATTTATTCCTATTCTCTTGTCCTCCCTTGTATGGCGGGAGGTGACAAGGCAAATTTAATTCAGCTCAGAGGTTAAGCAGATTTGAGAGATAGTTTAGACACAGTGAAGCAGAATGGCTGGAATTCCTGGGGGAAAATGACAGACTTACAGAGCTTCACAGAGCTCACAGGTAGGCACAGGGATGCTCCGGAAGTTTTTGGCTGAGTTCTAACGCGCAGTTGCATATGAAGTCACATCAAGGCCAAAGAAAAAATTACCAGGAAAGTAGACAGCACAGGATATATGTGAAGAGATAAGAGCCAGCATTTTTAAAAGTTTAATGCAAACTATAAGTGTCCAACAAACTCAGGTAAAACAAAACCATACCAAGTGTCAAGTGTGAAGAAAACTATACTTAAGTACATAAAAATGAAAATGTTGAAAAGCAATGACGAGCAAAAATCTTAAAAGCAGAGAAAAGTCAAGTTACATACAGTGAAAGCAAAAATGGCATCAGATTTCTTATCAGAAATAATACATGCAGAAAAACATGAGTGGTACTTTTACAAAAAGAAAAAAAACTTCATAAATCCTATGAAATCCTATCTTGCGAAAAATACATTTCAAAAATCAAAATGAAATAATAATAACTACTTGAGACATAAAAAGTTGAGAGAACCTATCACTAACAATATAGAAAATATTTTTAAAATCTTCACAAAGAATGAAAATAATATAAAATGGAAATATGAACCTACAAAAAAGAAATTAAAAAGTGATAGTAGTAAATATAAAAAATAAATGTTTTTAACTCATTAAAAGCCATTTTAAAGGATAATTGTCTAATGGGCAACGTTAACTTTAAAACTGTACTATTTATAATAAATATAGAAATAGAAATAAATTTTATGCTGGCAATAGCACAAACACTAACAGAGAGAAATTTTTAATTATTTATAATATATGTGAGTTGGTACAATGTTATTTGAAATTAGATTGTCACAGGCCAAATATACATGTTATAAATCTAAAAGCAATCATTAAAAAAGTTGAAGAATTATTAATACTGTAGTAGTACAAATAATACAGAATCCTAAAAAAATATATTAAACATAAAAAGAAACAAGAAAACAAAAAAAGAGACAGGTAAATATCAATATGTATACATTTATGAATAACTATATTAATAAACTAAATATTAATGTTTTATAAATTTCAGTTAAAAGGCAGTGATTTCACATTTGGTCAACAAAAGTGAAGACCCAAATAGATAGTATAATTAATAAATCCAACTTAAAACCACAATTGGAAATTGATATAAAAAATACTAAAGGATCATTAATTTAATAAAGGCTATGATATCCAATTGGAAAAGGTCACTGTGTAATGGTGAAGGAAGCAGTCTTTCAATAAAACAGCACAGTTTCAAAGTAAGCAGTGTAAAAATTGGTGGAACTGAAAATAAAAATGGACAATCCAAAAATTATACTTAAATAGTTTAAAAATCCTCCCTCAACAACTGGCAGACTGAAGAATCATAAAATTAATGACACAAAACACTAAAGCATGTAGAAAGAATGTTAATGTTAATTAATTCAATTTGATCCAGTTGTTCACTGCAGAATATTCCAAACAGCAGGAAAAACATTTTTCAGTGAGTAGTCACTAAGATAAAGCATATTATTTAAAGCAATAAAATATATAAATAAAATAAAATGAATCTCCATAAAACTCAGAGAGGTAAGAAGTGATAGTAATATTTTGTTATTTTCAAGTTTGAAGTATTTGAAACTTAAAGTTCAAATGAAAGTACTGCAGTCAAAGGAAAACAGACACATTGTAAGATCCAGTGAAGTAGGTATTTAGTGCTTGAATTTCATTTTCTCAAACTTTCAAGTACAATAAGTGTTCTTTGTTAAAAAAAAAAAATTGGGCTTCATCACAATTTGTAATGTTTATTGGGCATGATTTGGTCAGATCTAAAATCTAAGAATTCCAATTCTTTTTAATGTAAAAGTTAGGAAATTATGCTCCACAATTAATAAACACTTAAATTCACATTAAATTGGATGCTGCAAAGTTTGGAAATTGGCACGTCTACTATTTGAGCTGCTTAAAATCTTACTAAAGTTGAGTTCACTTATAAACATTAAGTAAAATAAAGACCATATTCTACTTGACTGACCATGGAGACACCTGAGCGAGCCATGTACTTTGTCAGTTCCCGCTAAAGCCTAAGGAAAGGCCCACCAGTCTTCTAAGATGTTCTAGGCTTAGGAAAGGTGGCACCGGTATCACCAATGCTGACACCATGTTCCTGCATCTCCAGTCTAAGTTAGGGGACAAGCCCCATACAGGGTCCCTGCCTTAAATCCCATCTGCCTCTCTCCCAAACCTACCAATGCTATTTCCAGTCAGAGCGCAGAGAGAAAGACAGACTGATGGTAACTTCTTTCCTAATATTTTGGGGCATGGAGTGTAGAATGAAGTCCTGACACTGTTCCTCGCTAGGCTCTTCACTTAAGAGAAATTGTTACTCAAACTCTGCTGCATCTTTGTCATGCGTTTATAACCATGACGACTCTATAGAGATTTTTGGACCTTAATTAAATTAATATTTTAAGTGCTTAGGATATCATAATAAACATACATGTGTGAAATATTCCATGCTGTAGCCTAAAACATTTTAAAATGTCTTGTATAATTCTTTTTATTTTGAAAATATCAAGATTTTTTTTATCCAACCTCTTCTTTGTACATATAAACATTTCAAGTTTCCTGAAAATACTCTCAGATGTTTTTGTTAAAGATATATCCCCTTAGCTATGATATCTTTCTCTCATTTTCCCCTTACTACTGTTTCATTTTAGATATCACTTTCCACCAAAAGCTTTCCCTAGATTCTTAAACTGTTGAAACATTCTCAGAGACATCTCTGCAATTCCACTTATCATGGTGTTTGTTAACTGTTGTATACCGATATGGCTGTGAGATGCTCTTCTCCACTGTTGGTGGGACTGTAGACTCGTACAACCCCTGTGGAGATCAGTTTGGAGAATCCTCAAAAAAGCTAGGATTGATGGTCCCATTTGACTCGGCCATTGCCCTGCTAGGTATATATATACACAAGAATTAAAAGACTCATATCACAGTGACATATGTGCACCCATGTTTATAGCAGCTCAGTTTGTGATTGCTACATCTTGGAAACAACCCAAATGCCCATCAACTGGAGACTGGATAAAAAAGCTGTGGTTCTTCTATAGAATGGAGTACTACTCTGTCATAAAAAATGATAAGTTTGAATCATTTATACTTAAATAGACATACCTTGAGGATATCCTCATAAGTGAAATAAATAGGTCACAGATAGGTACATATCGCATCTTTTCTCTGGTATGAGAAAATAAAGATGTAAATGAGTCCTAGCATTGTATATTATATATTGTGAAATAGAAAATGCTTAATGTAAAATAGGTGAAAGGGGACAATGTTGAGATTGTAACAAAAAAGTAAGGAAACAAATTTTATGTATATGGGGGGGTGGTAGGGTGGGTAGGGCTATGGGAAAAGATGAGAATTAAGTTGTGTCTTATACTGGTACAAATCCCCATTATGGAATGTAATCATGATGTGTATATTTAATGTACCAATAAAGATTAAAAAAAAAAAGAGAGGTAGAGATTGAGAGAAATAGAGAGACAGATTTAAAGGCAGTAATAATAAAAATAAGAGAAAGAGAAAGAAGATAATTTTTAGTTGAATTCTCTGAATACAGTGTTCATAAGCCTGTTTATAAAATTAAAATATATCTATGTTTCATAAAAAGACTGAACTTTTATGACTATTTTATGAGTTTATATGATTTCAATGAAATGCAAAGAAAATATTTAATGCTGTCTATGAGAAAGTCATTCTGCAATTTCAAAAACAATATTATTTTAAATAAATGAATTTTCTTTTCTATAACTCAGGGAATCTCACACTTTAGTACACTATGGATACTATGTAACAGTCTTTCACTTCAAGTGACTAATCAAAGGACAGTAATCATATGACCCAAGCATCACCACTTTCTGCTCCTGCCATCCAAGGTGTGATGAACTGATCACATCCCTGTCCAACTAAAGTGAGCTGTGCCTTAGAATCATTCTCGGGCTGGAGATGTGGCTCCTTGGTACAGTGTTTACCTAGCATATGTGAAGGCCTGGGTTCAATTCCCATGTATTGTCAAGAAAAAAAAAAGCAATTTTTAATTTTTCCATTCAATAATTTACAATAGAAATTCACAAGTATTTTATGTTTGTTGATGTCCTTTTCTAATTCCTGTACTAGATTATTAATTTCTTTGTGGCAGCAGTAGTTCACCGTTCTCTTTGTATTCAGGGGGTGTAACAATATATGGTATACAAAAGAGCAAATAATGTATGTGGTATAATTGATTAAAACCTATATATGGAAATAATATAGAAGTATAAAATGTGGAAAAGATCATAAAATATTTCACTGCCTTCCATTTTTGTCTTTCACGGTATAGTTAATACATAATTGCATCCTTGGTGTTTAGCTTACTATATAAAATCATATAGGTAAGAAGTGTGCTGCTACACAAAATTCCTGCAAAGAAATATCATTAGGTTGGAACTTGTGCGCACTGATTTTTTTTATTCTAAAAGTATATAGTCATCTAATATCAAAGCATTAAAGATTTTTTGGACCATCTAAAATTATTCACCTCAATGAAAGTGAAATGGGTGATTTAGTGGGTTAAATCCCCAACAACACTTAGAAACATCTAAACATTTGTCTGACATTAAGCAAACTCTTGTAATTTTGAATCACAAAAGGATTTTTAGCAAAATCATGGAATAAATATTGTATATCCTTTGCAACTACTTCCTGTCTCTTCTGTCAGATCATTTAAAGTCACAAATCTTCACAGAAGCTCCCTATGCTACAAAGGCCCATTTTCTACTCAGTCTGTGACACTTAAATTCCTGTACCTATCCATCTCATATAAGAGAATAATCTCTGTTAGCTGTCAACTCTGTAGTAATGGCTTAACGTATAATTGATGCTTCATAGGATATTGGTAAAGCTGAGAAAACCTTGACATATAAGTGACTCATTCCTCAACAGGGAAACATTAGTCATTAATGTCACAATGCTGAAGAAATGCCGGAAAACAGAAAGCTAATCACTTTGGATGTCAAGAATATATTACTCATAGCTTGACTTTACAGTAAGAAGAGTAAATACATACACAACTTCGGCAACTACACATCTTCTATTATTATTCAAATGTCAAAAAGTTACATGAGCTTTAAAATATCACAAATCTAGACTTTCTCCCATAATTTCTTCCTAATACAGTTTATGAGCATTCATAAGCTGTTACAGTTTATTGTATATGTAAAATGACCCCAAAAGTCTCAAGTTTGGAAAGTGATTGGGCCACAGCACACTACAGCTGCTGTGCTCCTAAGCAGTGGGCTTGGTTTTAGGGGGTCAATCAGGGTGAATCCTCGGCTTCTCTTTTCTCTCCTCACTTCCTGGCTACCATTAGTTGAGCACTTTTCCTCTTCCAGGCCCCTCTTCTAGCCAATTTAGCCTGGCAGCCTGATTACCAAAATATACTTCTTCTCTGTAAGTTATGAGTGTTGGACATTGTGTCTCAGGATTAAGAAAGAGCCCAAGAGGTACACGATGATTGTCACCACAAAATTATCTTACCTCTATGATATATATCTATGGGAAGGATGATGGAGAAGTAATCCTTCACAGTTCAAGGTGTTCTAAGTTGTATTTCTCTACATTCCAGACTAGATAAAAGTGGTAAGCATTTTTAATTGTGAAGAATTATTAAAATCTATGAATCCAAGTGCTCAAGATTCATCACCAGTCACATGGAACATTAATCTTCTCCTCAGTTTCACCAACATGAAAATTTTCACATAGTGGAGAACTAGGTCCCATCATAGAAACTCTCATCTCCACAATATTGATTGGTCCTCTAAAAATAAATATTATGTACCCATTAGGTAGCTACAATTCCTGTATTCTAGTTTCAAAGTATATGCTATCACAACTATCATTCTCCTTTTTACTCTCTGGTATTATCTACAATATTCACAAAGGTAGAAATTTTTTTTTTTACAGTTTCTGTGAAAGAATCAAACTGGTAAATTAATTTAACAAGCTACTTATATTTACTAACACTTTTAAACTTTCAGTTTCACTTTTATTAGTAAAAACCAACATACAATGCAAATAGAGGTCAACCCCTACATGTTAAATTGAAAGTATCTGGAGAGACTTGTACAGGGCACTTCCCAATTCTCCTGTCAGAATTTGGAACCCTCCCGATGGTGTGTGCTCACTCTGCTTAAATCTCCAACCATACAAACAATGCACAGAAGTAACTCCACAGCATTGTAAATATCTTCAGTACAACCAAATCGATGAGAAACATTTCTCTGCCCAACATTCTTGGTGTGGATAAAATTATATCACAATAGCTAGTGCTCTCTTATTTATAAGTATCTTAAATTACCAGTAGCCCTGAGACTAGTCTCCAAAATCCTTATTTAATGTATACTTTCACTTTAATACATAATAAGAAAAAGATTTTAGCTGTTTAAAAAAAATCTGGCCTAAATGGCAGATTTAACTCAAAATAGCCTTCACAATTACATAACCAACTAAATGTATTTCTTTTTCACACCAAGATATGACTCCTGCAATACAAATCTAAAGTGCATACATCAGCAAGAAAGACAATCCAAAATGGGTCTTTCTCTGCCATTAGCCAGTACAATTAAAGGGTTCTAGTTGTATTTATTCTTGAGCTCTCATCACAGTTAGAATGTCTCTTATAAATGACTTTTCTGTGATAATATCTGAAATACTTCAAATATGGTTTTCCCAATTAAAATAAAGTCAATTATTTTCTGAAGTAATATAGAAATAATATTAAGCATTTCAAATTAAAGCATTTGATAGTGTATAGGAAAGTAAAAGACTGATTTTGTAGAAAATGATAATGAAATGCATTCATTTACCCTGTACAGATAGATAAATATACATTAAATATTTTTCTAAGATAAGTTTAATTTCCCTTCATTATTTGCAACAAAAATATATGTCTGGGAGCTATGTTAGTTACATTTCTCATTGCTGAGACAAAATACCTCCCACTACAAATTAAAGGAGGAAAGGTTTATTTTCATACTTTGTATGATTTTAGTCCACAGCTGGCTGGCTCTGAGGAAGGTATGACAGCAGAGGAGTGCTGAAGAGGAAAAACAGACTATGACAAAGGACCAGAGGTGGCAGCAGCCAGCAGCGGAGGAGCAGCAGCAAAGCAAGCCCTCCTTTTCCTTCTATTCCATTCAGGATACAAGCATTTGGGGTGTTGCCACCCACACTCAGGTAGGCCTTCCCATTATCCACACCCAGAATTATGGAAACCAATCAGCAGACCAATTTAGTTTCACACGCCCTTAATCCCAGCATCACAGGGCTTAGTTCTAGTCAGCTCTGGGAAGCCCCACCAAAATACAAAGACACAGAAATATGAGCCATAGCAGATACCTCAGCATCATTTCCTGGGATGTCAAATATCATTGTTCTCCTTTGTATAGGTGCACTGAGTCCAAGATCAAACAAAATGAATTGTTCCATTGATATAATCACCATTGATATAATCAATCATTATTGATTATAATCACATATAATCACTTTGTGTAACAAAGTTACACATGTGTATTTGATAACACCAGGGAAGTTAAATCAGATTTCAAGTTTAAGTAAAAAACACACCATAAACTATGTTTCCAGTATTCATCCAGCAGTGACAATGCCACCATACATGAGCCAATGACTCTACCAACTTCACTCTAAATGCACACAAATAAATCTAAAATAGCAATAGTCTTAACGTGTACTGAGTCTGCATGTAAAATGAAAGAAAAGGCTTTTATCCAGAAACGTCACAAAGATGGGAGGCTAAACCCACCATGCCCTAAGTTAGCCTTCTTTGTGTTTTACTTCTTTTTTATAATATTTTGAATAAAAATCATGCTTAACAGCATTTATAATTTTTCAGTATGTGAAAGGGCAGTAAGCATGAAAATTCAACAGAACTATTTGTGAGGCTTTCACATTTTATATCTAAAGAAGCATCATCTGTAATAATAGCATACATTTCTATATATTTTATGGGTTCAAAGTTCAATATACATTTTCATTTGAACCTTCAAACAATTCCATGTGATTGGTAAAACAAATAATTATTCCTAGTCCATCAATGAGAGGAACTTGTTTTTTTCATCATTCCTAAAATCTCTAGAAATATTTCTAAAGCATACTACATGGAAAGGCATATATTTTCACTAAAGTAACCACATTTAGCATCCATTCCCTAAGACCTGTCTTCTCTACCACACAGGTATATACATCTCTTGTCTTTTGCTTTTATTGTTAATGCCATATGTATTTCCAATATTAGATCAAGACAATCTACTGTTTTGTTAATCTGCTTGCTTGTCTACATATCTGCTTTTCCTATTCAAACTGAAGTTCCTCTGAAGGCATAATTTAATTTACTTAGCAAATATCTTACGCTTTTGTATTCCCCAGACATTTGCTAGGAATGAAGATATAGGAAAGCTATGGCCTCTTCTTTTCTTGAGTTAATATTTGTGGTCTGTCATGGTGTTCAAGAAAAATAATAAAAATGACAAAGTTACAAAGCAGTGTCGATGTCTTGTAACCATGAAGATAGCAATACATAGTATACTTAACTATAGTTACTATTTAGGAAACTGTTATATTTTTTCATAAAACAAAAAATCAAGCATGGATTCTATAGTACAACTATGAATCTATAGGAGAAATCTAAATGAGAGACAGATGAAGTTGTCTTGGAGTGATATAATTCAAACTAAATTCAAACCATAACATAGGCTCCATATAATTCAGCTACAATTAGCTGTGGAAGCTGAGATAGACTGAGAAATCAAAACTACTTCTCAAACTTTTGACTTCAGTAATAGGAAAAAAGGGAGGAGAGGGGACTTGAAGGAAGAGCTATCATGATGAGTATGAGAGCATGAGATATCTTCATAGAAATGCCATTCAGTTATCTGGATGCCAAGACATCAAAGTGTATAGTTTTGAATCTTTGGATAGAAATCTGATTATCATCATTGTGTAACCACATAAATACAGAAAAACATGGAAAACAAGAACACAGGTTGGACCAATCAGAGGATAATAAGAAAGTTTAATAACAATCTTAAAATAAGAGGCAAGAATGTTTCAAATTAGGTTATATATTTTAAATTTAAATAGATCGCCATGTCAAAATAATTGGCATTACTATAAATCTACTGCAAGGCATTGAGCAAAGAATATTTATAAAATGAGGCCTCTTATTTCAAACACACATATATGCATTCCCACATCCAGCTTGTTAATCTCTCCCCAATGAATGTGATTTAGCATTTCACATCCAAATAGAACTCATCATACCTGAAATCTTAAGGAACTTAGCACAAATATCATATCTAAAAAAATACAGTATATTTAAAATAATTTTTTCATGATACAAATGCTTCTTTAGAGAAATAAAAAGTTCTTTTAAGTTTCATTAAACTTCTTTCATTAATCTGAAAACAAAGCACAGCAGAGAGAAGTAATTTTTGCATATATGAATATCCATACTCATTAATGTTTTCTACACATAAATTATCCAAGCAATTTGGTGATTTTAAAATAGTATAAATGAATAATTTCAAAAAACATAGTTTTGGTATTTTAAAGTATAGAACCCTGAAGTAATATAACTGATAAGAGGACACCTAGTGGTCTTGAGCAGAATATTTGTCTGCAGAAGATGTCAGGCCCTTCTCACATACATAAGACTGTTGGAATCTGTGGACATGCTGAGTCTAAGACTAATGTCATCATAAATATAACATGTATCAGATACATAAGCTCAAATACTGCATAGATTCTCTTATATGAGAAACCCAATCTATAAGTAATTTAAAGGGCAGTCTATAGGATGGATAATAGGAAATAAGATTGATCTTTTGCATAGGGAACAGAAATGCAAAGATGAAGGAAGAGATGAGGGAAAGGAAGTAAAAGGAACTGGGATGTGTTATGTATGTCTACTAACTCCTCTCAGAGAATGTAATCACTATGTGTTGCAAACATGTATGAATAAAAATAGACAAAGGGAGCTGAGAGGCAATAAATACATAACAAGACAAAAAGAAACATTGCATTTATAAATGTTATAGACATTTATCAATTTGAATACTTCAAATCATTTCCATCTACCTCATTTCACTAGACCTTCACAACTGGGCTGTCAGATGTAGGTACTAAAAATCATTTCACATGATTCTGCCAAAAGTGAATGGAAAATAAGTCACACCTTGAATAAACACTGACATACACTCATTTCCAGTACAGAATCCATCCCACATCCCAGAAAATCAAAATGCCCATGGTAACTGACATTTCAACCATAAAACACCACAAAATAGCCTTCTTAAAAATTGTGTTTTATTAATTAATACAAATACTACAAGAGCAAAGGTTAAAGGCAAATATAAAACTGGTTTTAACTATTAAAATTTTTAAAATGTTTCCTAGCCAGGAGTGATAAAGTGCACCTGTCATCTGAATGTCCATGGAGGCTGAAGCAGGGGAATCACAAGTTCAAGCCCTATCTGCACAATTCAGCAAGGCCACATCTAAAAATTAAAATTTAAAATGTAGTTTAAAAAACTGCAAGTGATGTAGCTCCACATGAAGGTCGTGAGTTAAACGGCCAGTACTGGAAAAACTAGAAGTATACTTCTAGACACCAATTGTATGAAAAAAATAGTGACACAGCTCTCCACTGCTCATTCTCACAGCCCTCCTCACTCTACAACACGCTATCATGTAAATCTCCTGTCTAGCATGCTTCAAAGACTGGGAACACCAGCTCCATCCTCTATTTCCAGCATTGCCCAAGAGAACACTACTACTGTACTGCGTGGCTTCCTGTACCTCATCTTACTGCCTTACATCCCTCTGTCTGGCCCACAGGCTCACCTTGTTAACAAGACCATTCAAATCCCTTAGAAGGCCCCTTTCATGCAAAAATCAACTCTTTCACATCACCACTTACCACACCATCTGTGATCATTTGCTTGCTTGTCTGCTTTTCCTACAAAACTGGCACCTGTCTGTATTCTTACCTCTGGAACCTGAACACAGGCACTATTCAGTAAGTCCTTGGAGTAAAGAATGTTTCTTCGGAATTCCTTCATGGATTCTGAATACAGAAGGCAGCCATGCACTCAGTGGATAGACATGCTCTACCTATCTACAGTGTTACAGCCCTGCCCTGATGTAATTGGAAGTTCAAGGGCAAAACTGACTTGACTCTTTCCTACACACATTTACGTCTTGGAAAAGGAATAGAAAATATACACAATTTACTATTATAAATAAAACCATGAAAAGCTAGTGACTCATTCACTGGGAAGACACTGTCTATGATAGCTGAATACTGTCTTTATCCACATAGAATACTTTCTGGAAATATTATTGAGTCTAATTTTTTAAAGGAGTTCTAAAATAATCAACTTTCCAAATCTAGGTAACAGACACACACTAAATCGCAGAAGAAGCTGAAAGAATCATTTTCAGGGCCAGGGAGTTAGCTCAGTGGCTCCAGTGCCTGTCTTGCAAGCACAAGGGCCCGGGTTCGATTCCCGGTAACCACATACCATACTGGGTGTGGAGACTCACGCCCAGCAGCAACCAGTACCACATACCACAGTGCCGGGCGTGGTGGCTCACGCCTGTAATCCCAGCACTCGGAGGCAGAGGCAGGAGGATTGTGATGTGAGTTTGAGGCTGAGCTCAGGGCCAGCCTGAACCACAAAGCGAGACCCTGTCTCAAAAAACCTAAAAAAAAAAAAAAAAAGAATCATTTTCACAATGATTGTTGTAGAATTTTTAAAAATCAGACAATCAGAAAGAGCTGTTGATGCAAATGTGCAGTGACAGTAGTGAGAGGGGAGGCGAAGTGCTGCAGCACAGTGAAGGCCCTGCAGGAAGCGCAGATCGGAAGTGATGGGCAACAGGGAGATGCCTGAGTTTTAGCCCACAACAGGCCTAGAAAAACACTGCTGCTTGTTCATGGCACATTTTAGACATTCATTTTCTGAAAGATAAAAACAGTTAAATAACTACAGACAGGCAACTTAAGGCAGAGTTGGTTCCTACTATGAATCAAAAAAAAAGTAAAACTAACTGAAGAAGGAAAACCAACTCTGGGTCAGCCTCCCATGGGCTAAATTTCCTTACAAGTTCTCTGCTGTTAAATATAATTTGAAGATAAATCCATCTCCTGACTAACATAAAAATCTAATACTTATCAGTAAGACAGTCCTGTAATATTCAAGGCACATTATTTATCTGAAATTCTGATAGACGTAAGAACAGCAAAATCATTCCTTTTTCCTGACTCAAATATATTTCATGATAGTATGTCTCAAACCTACACAGGGGAGACTGAGGAGACAGAAAATAAGAAATCAAAAATAAAATCTGATGTCTATGCAAGAGGTGGTCACACTGTTAACAGTGAATTTTCAAATTTAAAAAAAATGGATGCACCTTGAGGCCATGCTCATAAGTGAAATAAATAGGACACACATGTAAATACTGAATCATTTCTCTGGTGTGAGAAACTGAAGGTCCAAAATGTGTAATAGTAACTGTGAAGTACGAAAAAATACTCACAAGGAAAGGGGAAGTGAGGAGGGGCAAGTGAAAAGAAAGAAGGGGAAGAAAAAATTGGAAGGTAATATGGAAAAAGCAGAAACAAGGCTTATGTATATGGAGGAGGGGCTCAAGGAAGAGCAAGGGAATGGGAAAAAGATGAGAATCTAGGTATGCCACGCACAGGGACAAACTCAGTGATGAATGTGATCATATGCTCTACCTAAAATGTACCAATAAACTCAATTTTTAAAATATTAAAAGACACATTGCCATTAATCACCCTCAAAATACTTCCCTCACTTCAAATATATTTTCCCCACTATTCTTGCTACTTTCTGAAGCTGCTCTCAAAGTCTTCTTTCTGTGTCTTTTCAAAATATGATACAAAAAT
>PVIR01017262.1:0-35266 GCA_004026965.1 Petromus typicus
TAACACATAGAGCCAAATCAGATAATAAAGCAAGCACAAAAAACAGAGGAGTGAAAAAAAAAGGTCAACGGTAAATGTGATTTTTCAAAAGGCGGCTGACAGGCACACCTGAGGGTAAAGAAAGACCTGTGGGAGAAGGAATATTTAGACTTTGGGGTAAGGGAGAGGTCCTTGCAGAGGGAGAGAGCAGACAGCTTTGGGGAGAACACGCTGGGCCACGGACCTGGCTGGCAGAAGGCCCCTGGGGGCTGAGCATGTCTGGAACGGGCAGGTCTCCCAGACAGAGTCGGAAGTGGGAAAGCTGAGTGGGTTTCAACAGTGAGTGGTACGATCTATTTGCGGGGTAAAGAGCGAGCACTCTGAATGCTGTGGGGTTGGGGAAGGAGACGGGAGGCTTGGAGCGCTACAGGCAGACCACACGTTGGTAGAAGTGGGGTTCATTTTGGACATGGAATGCACAGTACTGACCAGATGACGAGGGGGGTGGAAGAAGAGAGAAATCAAGATCACCCCATCGCCATGCCGCATCAGGAGGTGAAGACCTGGAAGGGGCAGGATAAGAGCCGACACCTCTCGGTCAGCCACACCAAGCCTGAGGCGGGTGCTAGCGGACCTCCGCCAGTGAACTCGCCTGACCGAGGGACTGGCTGAGGTGCGCAGGGAGACCCTCGGACACAGCGACAGCTGTGGGGTGTGCGGCATGTGGTGGGCGAGGGGAAGGGAGCTGCGCCTCAGTCTCCCTGCACGGAAGGACCCGAGAGGAGGCTGCCCACAGGCCCCGACGCTGTCCTAGCGCCGCAGCCCCAGCCCTTGAGACCTCCAGGACTCCAGACAAGTTGTTCCTAGTTAACAGCTACAGTCCACAGAGTTCTAGGACCACAGGCCAGGTGAAGACAAGCACTGGGCCAAGAAGACAGGGTGCTGCCCTCAGGTCCTAAGTCCGTGACACAGCTGGCGACGTGGGGCGAGGAGGGCCAGGCAGTTCTCAGACACACACTAGCAAAGCGGCACTGTGCCTTCTCCAACTACGATTCTGAAGAAGCGGCAGACAGAGAAAGAACATTCAAGAAATCCTGAAAATCTGTTGGCAGCTTAGTCTTAAGACTTTTCTCAGAGGCTTGGTCTAAGATCACAATCACACAGCCAACAAACCCTTCCAGACCCAGACACTCCAAACGCTTTCTGGTGTCTCACATGAAGCAGGCCTGGAGCAAGCTGAGGGCAGTGAGGTGCCCAGGAAACGTCTTTCAGGTTCCTCCAAGGTGCTGGGCCTCCCCTCCCCCATTCGCACAGAGCAGAGGTGCTCAGCTACCGGCTGAAGCCAGAGATGGCACAGCAGCAAGAGACCAAGAGTCCCACCTCACTCTCTAAGGTCTGGGCAGGGAAAGAAAATGGAGCATGAGTTAGTAATGAAGTACCTTTAGGTCAATTTGGGAAGCAATAGGGTGCTGTTGTTATCGGAAGGAAAGTTCAGCTACATACATAAGTCTGATGAGAGCATGTAACAGCTGACGTAAAATCATTCATCTGTTTCAATACAGAGAAACTACAGACAAACTTCCACCGCTCCATAAGGATATTCCCTAATTAACTTTGAGTTGGGAACTGAAGTAATGAGCTGAGGGACCACGGACACGTGGATTTTTGGGTGCCGCATTCACTTCTCATTTAGGAGGGGCACACGAGGCCACCGGCCCAGTCCTCAGCTGGCTTCTCCCCTTCCACACGGAAGTGCTCTCCTGCCTTTCTGCGCCTTAGCCAACGACAGCTCTCTTCTCTCAGAGCTCGGGGCGGGCTGCAGTGTCTGTCGGCTGTACTGAAATTCTGGCTCTGCTCACGTTGAGGGAAGGACTGGGAACTCTCAGGTCTACCTCCCCGACTTTCCGTTGCTGCCCAGGGCACCTGCCCAGGTCTCTGAGCATGTAACCCTGGAAACATGCTTCCCAGACTCTGTGCTGTTCTCTCCACCGCAGGCCCTTCTTTCATCCATTTTCCTATTAAAAGGTGGCACTGGTAGGTAGGGACTTGGCCTAGGGCGGGGTGTCTGCCAACCGTGTGCCTGGTCTGCGTTCAACTACAGGTACTATTGGGTGGGGAGCCAGAAAGAGGGACTGTTATCTGTTTAAAAGGATTTAAGAAAAGGTGCATACTTTTTCTCATATGCATGAATACAACTTCTAAAGAGAGTGAAAGAGACACAACAACAGAATGAGCATAGAGCTTAACCAAACTGACCCCCTTGTCCAGGGAAGAGATCAGTCAACCTAGCGCTGTCTCACAGGAGTTCCACTGAGTGTCACAAATCCAAGGGATACGTGTCATTTTATATTTTTAGCAGTCACATGAAAAAGTAAAAATGTAATCATATATTTAGTGCAGTATACTTAAAACATTACCATTTCAACAAGCAATCACCCAAACTACTAGTGAGAAATCCCACAGGACCCCCCCCCCAAGTTGCTAATCTCAGTAGAGCGCACTCTACACAGCAGGCTGTGCACGCCAGGGCCTCCCGCAACAGCGGTGGTCTAGGCAGCAGTCCGAGGCAGGCCGCAAGGATGCTGGCTTTTCAATACCTCCTGATCAAGAACCTTTATTTTACAGGTTTGTTCTTTACCTTACTGAATGTAAAAAATTCTAGTATCTTGTGACTGCAAAATCAACACATCAAAACAAAACTCACCACTCCACCCCAGCAGCTCATGTTGACCAGCCGGCCTCAGATGACGGCCTCCTTTTCAGTACCCACTTCAAATCCCATGCCCACTTAACATCGTACAAAACTTCAGGTCTTTGACCACAGTACCCTATCAGACTACAGTGGACCGTTGAGTTACAACTGGCCTGACACGCAGACAACTTGGGTTATGACTGGAATTTTAGCTTCAAATTATAATTAGTTTTGAGTTACACCCAGAATGCCAGCTGCTTGTGTTTCCAGATGGTTTGAGATACAGATTTAACCTTTAAGGAGTTCTGGAAGGCACGTGACAATGTCCTTTCCTGTGTGGAGTTGAGAAACACCGGCCGACATCTCTCAGGACTCTGAGATCTGCCTGCACAAGGAGAGGCCTGCAGGCTGTGGAGAGGACCCGGAGCCTTCCGTTGACCAGCCTGAGTTACAGACAGTTCTTGTGAACAAACTGAGTACGTAAGTCAATGGTCCACATTACATGGTATGTCCTCAAAGTTACTCTTCTCAGTGAAATAAACCTAATTCAAGTCCTTACTGGGCAGAGTAACCTACAGCTCATGTATCTGACAGTGGCTTGCACAGCCCGGGCCTTGCTTTTTGCTCACTGGTCACCAAGTGGGAGGGCTGAGCACGTGCAGGCGTAAGGGCAGTGTGGGCACTGCACAGGCCAGGCCGCGGCTGGCAGGAGGGCTCAGCCGCTGGGCAGAGCACAAAAAAATGAGACTACAAAGTACTCAAAGAAGATCACTTGAGTATAGGATTTAATAAAATAAAGAAACAAATCATGCAATTTTCAGAGAAAGCAGGTTCCATGGGGGAACGGGGGAAACCCGGATGTCCTTGCAGAATAGGCCGAATGTGCACTGTGAGGCCTACAGCGGGGTTGGTAGCTGAGGACAGCATGGGACAGAGTGGTGGGGACGAAGCTTTTAGCTCAAGAGGTCCCAGAGGAGTGGGCTGCACTCTACTGTGTATATAAATATAATATAAATATAAAAAATATAAATATAAAATGACACGTATCACTTGGATTTGTGACACTCAGTGGTACTTCTGTGAGACAGCGCTAGGCTGACTGATCTCTTCCCTGGACAAGGGGGTCAGTTTGGATTAAGCTCGGGTGCGGGCATGCAGGGCTCCAGGCTGGAGGGAAGCATAAGCGTCATTGTGGCTGGGTAGAAAATCACCTGTAGGTGAGCAAGAGCAGCAGCAGAGTCCAGGGAGAGTCAGGGCTACAACACAGGAGAAGCACGGGGCTAGGTGGAGGTGGGCAGGTTCAGGGTAGTCCCGAAAGCCAAGTGGGCTGCGGTGCTGCAGACAGGCCGTGCTGGGTGGGCACACTCACGTGTGTACACACGCACTTTTGTGCAAGGGGCACTGGATGGCAGCACCTGGGAGGAGGAGTCTGGCTTAGGTGAGAGATGTGCACTCCGGAACTTGAATGCAAACCCCTGAATTTAGATGTTTTAAAATCAGATATTTCCAGGCAGGGGGATGTGGCTCAGTGGTGTCATGCCTATCTGGCAAGAGCAAGGTGCTGAGTCTGATCCCCAGTACCGCAAAAAAAAAAAAAAAAAAGAAAGAATGGAATCAGATCTCTCCATTTCAGTACCACAGCCACACAAAGCTCTCTGAAATAAGTCTTCAGCATGCACCCCTACTCCACAGTGCTCTGACAGAATCTCACAGCTGACAGCACCCAGCTTTTCACAATACCCTGTCCCCACACTGCTCCTCAACTTTGTCTTCTCCCATTACACATTACGGGGACACCTTCCCCACTGTACCTGGGAAGTGAGGATGCAGGTGTAATAACATTTGTTGAATAAATTATTTATTCTCGTGACTCCTCCGTGTCAACACTTTGCAAAGCTGGCCCCTTCGCAACCTTTTCCTCAGTCATGTCGCTACACTGCTGTGTCTTCACTCTTACCCACAGGTATACTGCTAAGTGCTTAACAGCTCTCTGGAAAAGCAACCCTTAGCCAGGCATGGCGGTGCACACCTGTGCTCCCAGCACTTTGAAAGGCTGAAGCAGGAGAACTGCAAGTTCAAATCCTGTCTGGGCAACTTACCAAATCCTGTCCCCAAATTAAAAACTACAGAGGCTGCGAATATAGCTCAGTGCCAAGGCCCTGGGTTCAGTGCCCAGGACAGGGAAGTGTGAGAAGACAGCCTGACCTGCAGCATCTGCCGACACCTGTGGGGTTCATTACAACCAACACAGGTGACTGCAGCCACAGTGACGTCCCTGAGGATGCTGCGGGCAAGAGGGCATATGGCCGTGGGTCCTTGTGCCTGCTCCTATGGTGCCAGCCTTCGGGGCACTCAGAGTGCAGGCGTGCCACAGGCACCTGCACACAAACCTTCCCATTTTACAGCAGACTTGCCAAGTGCACACACCGTGAGACACAGTCGCCCAAGAACTCCAGGGTGGCGGAGCTCGTATCTACCGGACGGAGTACCAAACCCAAAGCACAGAGCCCACATCCGCACTGGTGTGACATGCGCCCTAACTCCTCACTGCAGGGCTCTGGACAGAGGGGGGTAAACTAAGTATCACACCAGGTCCAAACTGAAAGCTGCCTTAGAAGGGGGAAATGCAGGAATATGTGCTAGCATTTTAACAAAAACAAAAAATATGATTAAAGGAAACCCCATGTGGCCTCTTTTCTTTAGAACTGAAGATCAAGGTTATAGCTATTCACTTTAAAGAGCTCAGGAGCATATATATATACTCATTGCCCAGAAAGCACACAATTAGTCTTGGACTGGAAGTGTAGTCACTGGGCAGAAAAAAGACATATAAAATAATAAAATGAAACTAAAATATCTGGAAAGGACTCGTAAGTAGAAGCACAGGGAGATAACAGCTTTTGGGAAATTTCATAAAACAGAACACCTGATTCAAGGATACTGAAGATAGTATGCTTTTCTGTGCCATTTTAGGTGGTAAGGCCCTGGAGATGAGCACAAGTGAGTGACAAACTTTGGAGCAGCAGACACAACAGCTCACGGCCCAAGCATTCCTGAAAGACAGCATTTATGCACCCATCTTGTACAAAGCCTTGACAGGACCACAAGGAGAAAGATGACAGCGGATTTCTAGCACCACGTGACACGCTGCTTTCTGCCTAGTCCTGCACTTGCTGCTCAGCTCGTGACTCACAAGTCAGTTCTACTGAATAACTGGTTCAACAGGATGTTAAGAATTCGTGCACTGGTAGGCTGTGGAAAGTGAGTGCGTGCAATGTTTTAACTGTGATGACAAATGTTCTGGCAATAACAGAGCGTGATTTATGGGACCTCTAACCCAAGTTTGTGAGGAATCTCCACACTGGTTGCATAGTCTACATTCCCACCATCAGTGGAGAAGGGCTCCTTTCTTTCCACTGCACTGCCAGCATTTGAGGTTGATCTCTTGATAGCAGCTCTTCTTTCTGGAGTGAGAATCTCAGGGCTGATTTTATCTTTATCTCTTGAATGACCAGCAATATTGAATATTTTTTCATATGTTTCTTTGCTGCTTTAATTTTTTTAATCTGAAAAATGTCTGCTCATTTGAGAGGCCCACTTTTGAATTGCACCTTTAAATTTGGGGAGGGGGGTCTGATTTTTTTTAAGTTCTTTATATATTCTAGATAGTGGACCTTTGAAGATCAGCTGGGAAATTTTTTCCCCCATATTGTAGGTTGTCTTTTCACTCTGTCGATGGTTTCTCTTGCTGTGCAGAAGTTTTCTAATAAGACGAGATCCCAGTTGCTGATTCTTTTTCTAGTTCCCATGCTACTGAGGTTTGTTCATAAAGTCTTTCCCTATGTCAATTTCTAAGAGTTCTACCTAACCTACCTAACCTAACACTGCAGGTTTAGTGTTTGTGTTTTAATATTTACTCTTTAATCCACTTTGATTTAAGTTTAGTGCATGGTGAAAGATGTATGTCCAGTTTTACTCTTTGGCAGGCTGAAACCCAGTTTTTCTAGAATCATTTACTAAAGAGACTATCTTTCCTCCACTGAGGATGTTTAGCTCCTTTCTCAAAGATGAGGGGTCTTAGTGTGTGTGGAGTTGTTTCTGCATCTTCTAGTCTGTCCTGCTGATGCTCAGTTCTGTAGATCCTCTTTTACCTTGCTGTTTCCCTGCTGGGTATATTCTCGAAAGAATGGAAGGCATTATACCACGGCAACATACATGCATTCACGCTTGTAGCAGCATAGTTTATAATAGCTAAATCTTGGGAACAGCCCAAACACCCATCAACTTGACACTGGAAAAAGACTATGTGAGTTGTTAAAAAATAAAATGGAGTATTATTCACTACAAAGAATGATAAATTAGAAATATTTATAGCTAAACAGATACACCCTGAGGACATACTCATAAATGAAAAAGTAGGAGATAGATGTGTAAACACTGTATCGTTTCCTTAGTCTGAGAAACTGAAGATGTAAACGAGGTCCAGAAAGTATGCTACATACTGTGAAATAGGAAGAAAATGCTCAAAGGGAAAGAGAAACTGGTTGGGAGCAGGAGAAAGCAAAGGAGGAAAAGAAAAAAATTGATGGTAAAAAGGAAAAGACAGAAACATGTTTACATATACAGGGACATGAGGGTTGGAGGGAGCACAGGGAATGGGAAAAAATAAGAATCAAGATAAATCATGGACAGGTACAAGTTCTCAACGAGGAACGTGATCAGAAAGTATTCCTAAAATGTACTAGCAAATTCAATTGATTAAAAGGTAAAAATAAAAACTAAACTGCAATGGAAAAAAATAAAAAGAGACCACAGGCAAGATTTAACAGAGGCAGAAGTGTTATGCCTGCTGCTGGCAGGAGACTCACGCCGGGCGGCGTCCTGCTTGCCCACCGGTGAAGATGAAGAAAACTGCTTGCCTTTGGCACGTGGTTTCAGGCAGTCGGGACACCGAATTAATGATCCCTTTTGCTGCCCGAATCACAGTAAGTGACTTAGGAAAAAGACCTTGCATTTTCAAAAAATAGCTAAATTTCTCATTCAAGATCTCTAATGTGTTCAATTTAAAAATTATAAATACTTCTCAGTATTTAGGACTGCATATGTAAGTATTTAACGCAACGTTTATGCTTTTGACTGTGTCCTTGATTTTATATAGTTTAAAAAACTTTAGACTGTCCTGTGAAAAATAATACAACACAGTGCACTCCTGCACGCAGTGTGCACAGACGATGTCCGGGAAAGGGGCTCCTGGCTACGGCTGTGGAGTACCTGGGTCAGCAGATCTTCCACTTTCTTCTGCCACGAATCCCTGGCAGCATTTTTCTCACGCTCTTTTAATTGCAGCAGCTGAGACATTGCTGATTTCTTATCCTCTTCATGCTGAAGCCGTAACTCTTCACGAAGTTTAGAGCACTCCTGTCTAGAAGGAAATACAAGTGTTTAGTTGTAAAGACAGAGTCACTCAGAGAGTTTCCAAAAGCTCAATAAGCCTCTTCAAGTCTGTGAGCATATTGTCTGACAGTTAAAGACTATAAGGTAAACTGGTTCACTCATTTATCAATTCAATAATGATAAAACAGATACTAGAATAAGTATTCTGAGTTCAGGCTAGTGCTTCGTTTCATACTCAACACAATGAAATCAGAAAAAAAGTAAATCTGGATTGAAACAGAAAAATTAATTCTGAGATCTCTGCACCTAATCATGGGAAAAATTCATTTAAAATACTGCTAACTTGGGCCATCCGGCAAGAAAACCTAGCAAAGCTGCATCACCAGGGTCCTGTCCCGGGCAGAAGGTATACCTAAGGTTCTCGGTCCACTTTATCTCTAGGTCATGGGCCATCCTGTCCACTCTGAGCTTCTCCTCGTCCTTCATGGCAGCCAGTGCTTCTTCATGCTGATGCCTCTCTTGTTCCAGCTCAGCCTACAGAACAAACACCTTCCAATGACGACCAGGCTTTGAAAGCAAAGACACAGCTGCTTACTTCAGGCATTGGAGCGCTTCTTACACCTGGTAAGATTTCACACCACAGTAACCCGCATGCTGCATATGATAACTGCTCAAGACTTATAGATGACAAATGCACAGAATGCGTTTTGTCTTTTAAATACCCTTGTCTCAACTATGAGGTGTGACTGAAAATACAGTGAGTATTTAAATTAAAAAAGTGAAAATTCCATTACAGTAAAAGGCACATTGCCATTAATCCTCCTCAAAATCTTCCCCCTTGCTTAGAACACCTGTAACTCATTGCTCTAGCCGATTTTCCAAAGGAGTTCAGAAAGTCTTTCTGTGAGTGTCTTTAGTTGTGTTGCCATGGCTGCCTTGAGGTCCTGAATCAATTCAAACATTTACTCTCATGGTCACTTGCACATAGGGGAAGAAGCAGAAGTCACACAGTGCCAAGTAGGAAAGGTGGACAGGAGAACACCGAAATGTTCTCTTTGTACTAGGGGTAGAACTCATGACCCTGCACTTGCAAGGCGGGTGCCAGAACCACTGAGCTAGCACTGTAAGGTCTTCATGAGCTTGCCTCCTGTCTGCTGGCATTCAGAAGCAGCAGTCCACAAAGACAAGAAAAAGGACTTCCACAGCAGCTTCACAAAATGCCAAGAAAGAAGCAATTGTGCTCCAAGTGAGAGAGGGTATTCAGGGGGACTGAATGGCCGGGCAGTCCACCTTTTATTGTAATAAAAACTTTTACTGTATACTTTGATCACTACTTGCATGTTTTATTAAGAGTTACAACACAAATTTTTTAAATAAAGTGAGTGTCAAGCATCTAAACTAAAACTTTTAAAATTATATCTAGGCACTTAATAACAGATTGACTCCTAAATTATTCACATGTATGCACACCGCAGAGACAAATATATTATTCAGATTTGCCTGCGTTCATATTTAAAAGCACGCGACTTATTCAGAGCTCTCGCAGTACAACCAGAGCCCGCTGTCCCAAGTAGAAGACTGACCACCTCGGTCACAGGGAGACCCCGCACAGGAGGCCAGGGCAGGCGCTCTAAGAGCCTGGGGCCAGAAGCGACCTTCTGGAGGACAGCCACTACCAGGGTTCTGGCCAGCAAAGCCGCTGCTCTGAGGAAGCAGGCAGCGGAGGGGCCAGTGACCCACCTGTCACCACAGGGCCCCTCCGGGTCACTGCTTCACTAATGGCACATGGCAGAGCATCTTGGGGGTAGCCAGAGGGAGGCCAGCACTGCTCGCGTCACCGGCCTGGCTAGGAAGCCCTGAACGCTGAGTCACAGCACTGTCTGAAGTGCACTGCCTCCAGGGGCTGTTTCCACCATGTCAGCATCAAATGCAGCAGTCACTTAAAATGATGCCTTTCACTCAATGCAAAGCACCTTCCTCCGTACACTGGGAGGGGCTGGAGGGGAAGTTCAAATCACCCACTTGCTCTTAGGGAACCTAGACAAAGCTACAGAAAACCATGAAACACAGCCTCTATTTTCTGAATTGAAACTGTCCAGCAGAAAAGAGAAAATAGCTTCACACATCATTTTTATTATTTTCTATTATTTCACAGGAGAGTAGTGTAAGCACGAGACCTTTAAGAAGTAAATTGAATCCATAAGCCTGGCTCTCAGTGCCAGGACTGGGAGGGAGAAGACAGGCGGCCAGCAGGGAGCACCCTGACGTCGGGGGTGGGGTGAGCAGCTCAGAGCATCTGTGGCCCGAGACAGCCAAGGCAGCCCGGTCCACCGGGAGACTTTAGGGGACCTGGGTGCAGGGCTTGCAACAGGATAAGGTCCAAGGTTTGACCCCTAGCCTAGCACTGAAGAAAATCCGCTGTTCCATTTCAGAAGTAGTGTACTTTCTTAAACTAGTATCTCCCTGTATTTATGAGAGGGGGAAAAAGCTCCTCTGAATACAGGTCAGTCATCTTTACACCACGGAAAACTGCCTTGAGGTCGCAGGCAAGACCTGGCATCACGCCAGTTACACACACCACGGCCTGTCTTGTGACAGCACCACGTTCCCACCTGGTGCTCGGCACAGATGAACACCGTCCAGCCACACAGCCTCTCCAGAGCAGAGGAAGGGAAGGACTCGGGGAATGTGAAGGCAGGCTTAGTGTGTCACGGATTTTAAAGATAACATGTACTAGTTATGATGCAATATACATGTAAATGATACCTTAGATGAAATATGAATAGCATTACACATGCACAGTACAGAAGGTACGTCCACTGAAGTATACTTGTTCATATGCATTTCAAACATTACCAGTTCCGAGATTAGAAAGTGAATAAAAGCAACATTTACTCAAGACTGTTACTTGCAAAGCTCTGTGCCTTTCACGGCCCTTGTTACAAGAGTGGCATGAAGAGCAATAGCTGTCACCCCGTCCCGCTGCCTCTGCTGATGAGGAAACCAAGACTGCTCACAGCTGCACACTGGACAGGGAGCGGCTCTGCAGAGTCTCAGGAACTAGGAGGCCCACAGACTTCTTTCTAGACCTGTGAAGCGCTGCGTGTAGACAGATGGGAAAGATGGGGCCTTTCTGCAAACTGTCAGTTGCAGTGGGACACAAGGTATTACTGGGGAAGGTTCCTCTTCTCAGTAGTGAAGAAATTTGCACACACCTTTATTTTATTATTTTATTTTATTTTGAGACAGGGTCTCATTGTGCACATCAGGCTGGCCTTGAACTCAGGGAAATCCACCTGCCTCAGCCTTGGAAGAGCTGGAATTACAGGCCTGTGCTACCAGGCCCAGCGCACATACCAGGTATTATGGGTTGACTGTGTCTCCACTAGGACTTGATGTCCTTGCCCCGCTCACACTATAGAGTATAACCCTCTTTAGAAAGAGGGTCGGCAGAGATGTACTCAGGTGAACTGAGGTCACGCCAGGGCAGGCTGAGCCCTAGTCTAACACAACTCAGGATTCTTCCCCAGCGACACTGAAGCCAAGCAGAGGCTGAAAGTCGGGGCCACACGTGGAGGAGTGCAGGGGCTGAGACGCTGGGGGAGGGGAGGGAGGAGCCTGCAGCAGGATGGCCCAGCCAGCACTTTGTGAATGGGAGAACACACTTCTGCTGTTCAGAGCCACCCGTCTGCACACATCCTGATACAGTGGCCCTGTGACAGACACTAACCACACGAATGTCACGTTAGGGAGCTTCCAGGGGCCACCTGTGCCTCTTTGGCTGGGCTCAGCTTACAGTACAAGTGTGCATTACCTCCATACTCAACAGCGCATCTCTGGTCTCCCTGAGCCTGCCTTTGGTCACATCGAGCTCGCTCTGCAGCCTCTCCTGGGAGTCCTGGAGACTGGAGATGAGGCCCTCGGCTGAGCCCAGGCCCTGCTCGCTCTTCCGCACCATGTCCTGGAGGCGGCTGATCTGTAAGGGAACAGAAAGCACTTCCACAGACCTCACCAGGACAGCAGAACACAGCCCTGCCACTTCTTTTTCAAGCTGATTTCTTTAGTTCTAGTTCTGTTGACTAATGATTTTGGAAGACACACTCAAATAGTGTCAATAACCTCTACCATCTGTTGTCTTTTCAGAAGACTCCATATTTATGGTTTTCCTTTTTTATGAAAACATGTAAAGAAAAGGAGACCTCTCTCAAACTCCTGGTTTAAAGAGAATTCCTGGTTCTATCATAAAAGATCTCTGTAAAAAGGAACTGAAGCAGGATAAAGATTTACAAAAATTCAGACAAAAACATTTTAAACCAGTCTTTAAAATTGGAAAATGTGGGCCGGGGATATAGCTCAGTGGTTCCGGGGCCTGTCTTGCAAGTGCAAGGGCCAGGGTTCAATCCCTGGTAACCACAAAACAATACTGGGCGTGGAGACTCACCCCAGCAGCAATCAGCACCACATACCACAGTGCTGGGCGTGGTGGCTCACGCCTGTCATCCCAGCACTCAGGAGGCAGAGGCAGGAGGATTGCTGTGATGTGAGTTGGAGGCTGAGCTCAGGGCCAGCCTGAACTACAAAGGCAGACCCTGTCTCAAAAAACCTAAACAATAAAAAATAAAAAATAAATAAAATTGCAAAATGTGCAGTTCACTTGAGCCCAGTCCTGTTATTTCCAAAGGTGGTAAATATACACTAACACACATTGACAAGCTGTTAAATGTACCCTATGGGATAAGCCATAGTTTCTATGGTTCCAAATGGAATCTGTCCATAGTCTTTAAAAAGTTGGATGGATTCTGGAAATTAAGAGCAAATGATCATTTGTTGACTAGGTATATCTCTACCTTCTAACTAAATCCATAAGTGAAGTACTTTAAACTATCTAGGAAAATATCATTAATTAAGTACTTTATTTTTTTTTAATACTAAGCTTATGAAAATTCTACAAAATTAGGATTGGCAACATAATACTTGATATTTTACCTTGCAAATACAGATATCACAAAGAAAACAATGAAAATTATTCATACATGTATGTGTGCATGCATGCATGCATGCGTGCGTGTGTGTGTGTGTGTGTGTGTGTGTGTTTATGTATGTGCACGCGCTGAAAAATTCTAGGGATTAGTTGCATATCCTTTTAAAATCCCTGATGGGATGCGAATGTCATAAAATGATTTGGAGAGCTTTTCATACTTTTCTTCTGTGCTTTGGTTTGCACAGGAAAACACTGTTTCTTAACACTGTTGTAAAAGTCCTCTGGACCTAGTGCTTCTCTAAAACACATGTCAGATTACTTTCCTTTTGGGTTGTAATTGGTTTGGTTGCATTATTCAACCACTGTAAATTTTAAAAGAGAAAAATTTTGTAGAAAGATATCTCTATTCCTATTTTTAAAAACTGGCATATTCACATACGGAACTCACTTCTGGTATTTTTAAATTGTACCTGTACCTACTCTATTGTCCACCTTTCTCTATCTCATATGCTTAGGTTTATCTGTCCGATGATTTGCACTGAGCTGTCTTGCCATTAGTGGACATAACAGCAGTAAAGGAATACCTATGCGGATAACAGCTCTAGTAGAGCTGAAAGAGCACTGAACTCCCCAAGAAATCTTGTTTTACCAAAACATGGCAGTAGCTGAACTATGTACAGAAAACATTACTAAACTAGAAAAGATACAGGTACCAATCAATAAGAAAAGAACCACCACATTTAACAAACTAGAGAAAAATATTCTACAATCCAGAAAATTTTCAGATGAGTATGAGTTGTATGTATATATGAAAAATTGTGTAACATATAGTATTCTATTTTCCATAAAAGAATTAAATGGAGGGTACACTGAAGAAACAGAATCTAATTAGATGAATATTTAAATGAGCAAAAATCAAGTTCTGCACAATACAATAAAAAATAAAAAGTAAATAAGTGACAAACATCAAAATTTTTTTCTGAAATATAACAGAAATAGTATGTGTGAGAATCATCTATTATCTCCCCATATCAAAAGTCCCTTCTGGCCTTTGGGGAATCCACCTCCTCCTTTGCAGCCAGCACAATGGCTTAGGCACTGACACGTGGGTTAAACTCATTTCCCCACAGTGCTCTGAGGGCCCCAAAGGGGCCTGTGTGTTGACTTTCCCCACAGAAGCACCTGGCTTAATGTCTTTGGCAGTATTTTGCCTCACAGGATGAAACTCGAGTGTTATGAGACGTTTCACACACTCGTGGTTCTGCTCTCCAGAGCTTGCTGGCCGTGCGCGCCCTAGCAGTGGCGGCAGCTCCTGGACCTGCCACCGCAGTGGAAGAGACTGCACAGCACTTGCCTCCTGAGTGGCCTTGTGCATCTTGTCTTCCAGCTCATCCTTCAAGTTGTCAAGCTCTCGCTGAAGCTGATTCTTATCCTCTTCCAGGGCCAGTTTCTCCTTTTTATATTGTTCCTCCAATTCCTCAGAAAAAGGAATATTAAAAAATTAGCAAGACTGCAAACAGAATTCAAAGACTCTGAGAAAAACAGCATTCTATTTTATATTTTGCTTTTACCCTAAGTAATACCAGAGTTAGCAAGGACTCTACTCAATACTAATGGCTTGGATCCTGGTATCTGACTATCTTACGAGGTAGTATTACATAATACTTTTAAGTGACTGGTCTAGCCCCTGGTGCAAAACACTGTCCAGTCATACCTTGGCTCACGAAACAATTCAGTTTGCAAGCAAAAGAGCTTCACAAAATTCTACTTTCATTCACAAATTCCATATCAGGTGACAAAAACGGGCATAGCCATCTTCCCCATATAAACACAAGTGCAACTATCTTTCCCAGAATCATAAAACAAATTAAGTTTATAAACTGAAGTACTAGAGTATAGAAAACTGTGCTGTGACTGAAAAGTGTGATGACTGGTGAAATAAAACAAGACAAAACAAAACAAAAACAACATTGTAAAGCTCCTCAACTCAGAATTCTTTTTATCTACATGAAAAATAAAATCCAATAACATTTCTGGAATTCAGTTTTCTAACACCAAAATGTAGCAGAAAATTCAGAAATACAAAATGAAGGCAACTGAGCAGCATGACCAGTAAAATTACAGTTTACTTAAGGTCACATACTATTTGCCAAGTATGGGATACAATGACAATGAGACATCATTGTCCACCCTCCAGAACATTAATTAAGGCCAGACACTGCTAGATGGCACAGGAACGGATGCATAGGCAAGGGACAAGGTCCAGCTCAGTGGGGAAATCCTCAGAGGAAGCAGCTACCAAGTCTGGCCGGAAGGCGTGCCCTGGGTTGGGGGTGGGCAGAGCCGCAGGGAGCCGAGCACAGCAGGCAGAGGAGCGGCGGAGGACCTGGCCTGCGCAGGGTGCAGCCCGCAGCTCCCTCTTTCTACAAAAGGTAAGCATAACAGTCAGCCACGTCTGAGGATGTGCGAGGAGTAGTCAAGAGGGCCTGGTGCACAGCCACGCTCAGGAGTGCTCAGAGCAGTCCGCTGGGATGAAGCAGTCCGCCTTGCCACGAACAGTGATGAGAGCATGTGTGCTGAGGTAAATGCTGCAGAAGACCAGGCACCAGCTTCCGGAAAAACTCCTGCACACAGGACAGGTTAATTCCTGCAGCAGTGGTGCCGACTAGGTGAGACGCCATCTTCCAGGAAAGTGGACGAGATGTCAAAAAGATCCCTTCTTCCTGGTAGACACCCCAACCCAGACCTCCAGAATGCACGGTGGTAGTTCAGGCACAGTGAGCCCCTCTCCTCAGGAAGAGGTGGCTCCTTCTGCAGTCCCACAGGCATCAGCCTCCAGCCAGCTGCCATCACCTCCTCTACACTCACCTCTGATGGGTGAACTAGAACTAAACAGCAAGAGACGGAGACATCCTCTTAGGCTAAAGCTGGAGAAAGACTTCTGGGAGTTTTTAGGTTAGGTTCAGACAAGCTAGGCAGGTGAGAAGGGAATGAAAGGCAAGGGGGAAACAAGCTGTCTTGCTGAAAGACAAGGGTGATGTCGAGAGGCTGTGCACAGGTCACACACAGGAAGCCAAGGCAGCCATGCTCCGAAGATAGGTTTCTAAACAAACATGAGAAGTAAGGTGGGTGTTTAGGTGACTTGAAAATTAAAATTTAGTGGGGTGAGGGATGATTAGGAATGAGACCAAAATGATACTGATGAAAGAAAGGTACCTTGATCTTAGCACTCAGAACTTAACAGAGAAATCAGCAAAGGCTATAGTGGACACTTGTAATTTAAAGTTCCAACAGAAACCAAGACTGAGCTGGTAGACATGGCGACGAAAGGTACGCGGGAAAGTGGCAGGGCTGTAGTCACTGCCTGTGCCTTCCTCACCTGGGCACTCAGCCCCCGCCCGTCACACAGGACACAGGACAAGAGCAGTGCAGCCCAGTCCCGCCACTGCCCTGGGAAATGCTGTGCCACTCATGCCAACACCTAAGACTGAGTGCAGAACAAACCAGTGCTCTGACAGACTCACCGGAATTGTTACTTAAGTTTAGGCCTTAAAACATTCTTTCAACTAGTTGGGTCTCAAAAAGGGGGAACACTGAAACAAAGACTACGGTCACATACCATCTCTTCTACAGATCAGCCTATTTCACCATCCACAGAATAAAACAGTCCGAACAGTGCTAATCAGGGAGAGTGCCCTGTAAGGGGGGGGCACTATCGTGTGAAAGTGAAGCACAGCACAGCACCATCACAAACGCTTGCACCTGGTGTTCAGAGCCGAACGCAAGCTCAGGGCCTGGTGGGCTCCACGAGCTGCATGCGGCTGAGCATGACCTGTTTAGGATGGGCCCAGCAATTAAATCAACAGCCTTGTCACGAAGAGTGATGAAACCACGTGTGCATACTATTTTGGCAGAGCCTAGCCAAGGGTAAGAAGCGCTAGTCAGGGCCAGGGATTTAGCTCAGTGGTTCTGGTACCTGCCTTGTTCCAAGTGCAAAGGCCTGGGTTAGATCCCCAGTAACCACATACAACAAAGCCAGGCGTGGAGACTCACACCCACCAGCAATCAGAACTGCATACCACAGTGCTGGGTGAGGTGGTTCATGGCTATAATCCCAGCACTTGGGAGGCAGAGGCAGGAGGGTTGCTGTGAGTTCGAGGCTGAGCTCAGGGCCAGCCTAAACTACAAAAGCAAGACCCTGTCTAAAAAAAAAAAAAGAAGAAACCCTAGTCACTTAAATCTATCTGTCACCAAACAAGAGGCCCACCTGGATGCTGATCCACTAGCTATGGTGGCACCAGACTGCTGTCAGGCAGACACACACAGGCCCAGGGCCGGGGCAGTGCAGCCACCAGGCTACCCCATACCATTCCCTGCAGTGGGTGCTGTCCAGCACAGCCTGCTGCCAGCAAGCTCACTCCAGCTGAAAACATCTCCCAGCGAAGGAAACTTTGCACACTTGTGCATATTTCACCAAGCTGAAGCTTCCCTAGGAGCACACCTGCTTGGCTGTCTCATGGCTGGCACCTGTCAGGTCACCTGCTTCCTGTCAGTTCACTAAACCACGTCCCAGAAACTCTAGTTTATGCAGCTATCTGACTGTGGCTTACATGACTTCAAAACAGAAACCATCAAACGAAGCAAACCCCGTCTCCACAGTCCAGATCACAATGGAGGCTCGCTGACATCACGTCAGCTCAGGGCAGGGTTACTCACCATCTGCAGCTTCTTCTTGTCCCGGACGGCACTGCTATGGACAGCCTCCATCGCCACATGGTGCTTCCAGGCTAACTCTTCCAGAGTCTTAGAATGGGCTTTATTCAACTGAGTCACTTCCCCTTCCAATCTACTGTGCAGGTTTTTAAGCTCCATTTCATAATATTCTTGCTGCGTTCTTTTTGCTTCATTTATTTTCTTAAATTAAAGCAAAAATCAGTAATTGGCACCTGTTTTCCTCATGACTACTGCTAGTACTTGAACATCCTATAACTATGCAAGCACGAATGAACTGAGTGCTACAGGATCCAGACTTAGAAACATGAAAACACATCATTGGTTTTCCTTCTCAAAAGCAACAAGGTGACAGAGGCAAAATAAAATACTTTAAAGCTGGAATCCGTTTACTATTAGGTTAGAACTAAATGTGACAGCACACTTAAGGAGAATGACTTCCTGTATGTTAGAACAGTACACAAAATGGCTGGTCATTAATCACCCAGACGATACAGTCTGGCACAATCATGGGTGCCACTTATGTACCCTTTAAGTATCCAGAGGCTAGTGCTGAGAAAACCCAAAAGGCAGTGGCAATGCAGTCTCAGAAGGTACACGAAGGGGCCGGGGATTTAGCTCAGTGGTTCCGGCGCCTGTCTTGCAAGTGCAAGGACCCGGGTTTGATCCCCGGTAACCACACACAATACTGGGCGTGGAGACTCAGGCCCAGCAGCAACCAGTACCACACACCACAGTGCTGGGCATGGTGGCTCTCGCCTGTAATCCCAGCACTCGGGAGGCAGAGGCAGGAGGATTGCTGTGATGTGAGTTTGAGGCTGAGCTCAGGGCCAGCCTGAACCACAAAGCGAGACCCTGTCTTAAAAAACCTAAAAAAAAAAAGAAGGTACATGAAGAAGGTGTCTACCATGTCTCAAGAGAGCACAGGAAGGGACCTGACCACACAGGGCTGGGAAGGGGTGACGGGTGAGGCAGAGGCACTGAGTAGGGAAAACAAACTCTCTCACCACGTAATTCTCACAGCAAGCCCACAAGGCAACTGAAGAAGAGGATGTGTCATCCTAGTTCCACTGTCAGAAGTCCATGCTCAGAACTGGCTTTGTGAGCAACAGGAAGAAGCTAACCAGTTGGGGACCCAAGTGTAGGGACAAAGAAACACAGGGCCTAGGCTGGGGGTGGAGAGAGATGGGACTCAGAGGCAATCAGGCCTGGCTACATGATGAGGGGTCTTTTACATCGAGGGGTCTTTGCATTGTCTTCCCAAGGGAGTGAGAAGTGACAGACATGTAAGTGACTAACCAATTTTGAGACAGTGCGTCAGGCCAAGGAGAGCAGTCAGGAGGCTGAAACTAACCCCAGAAAGCAACAGCACACCTGCTCATGGTACGGAGAGGGGAGGACAGAATAAGGGTACGCAAAGGAAGCAGAGTCCACAGGACTCAGGGACAGGTAAGGGAGCAGAGAGAACAGCAATCAAAGAGTAACTCCAGATTATCAGATGAAATAAGAAGTAAAAGAATTACACTTCTAAAGGGAGAAGGCTCTGGGAGTGTTGACTTAACATGGTTACATCCAGTAGAAACTGAGATCTGACTGGGCCGCGAGGATCTAGGACGAACCACCACACCAGGCCCCTCAGTGGTACTGGAATGGACGACGACGGGGAATCAGACAAGCATGGTGGGAAGAGCAGAGGTAAGAGAACTACTGAAAGAGGGGGATGTTCACACAAGACCTTGAGGCCGGGCAGGGCCGAGGAGATGAGGAAAAATCGGGGCATGTGGAAAAGTGACACACCACGAACCAACAGGCGTGGGTCCCACCGGGAGGGATGTCAGAGGGCTGAGCCCCATGCAGATTCCACACACTGTGGGGAAGAGAAGACCACACACCAGTAGGAGCAGACGGGAGGGAGCAAGGAGCACAAAGGACAGCAGTCTTTTGGTACGCTCAGCTGCTGGCGGGAGCAAGGATAACCAAAATTCCTGCCTGTTTGGTGGATTCTTGAAAAACTACAATAAACAGTTGGCAATGGGCCTATATAAATGTCTTGTTTAATCCAGAAATTCAATGTGTTGTACATGACTACTGTATTTAGAGCTTACTCCATCCATAATTTTATAAAAATGTCTTAGATGTATGCAGTAATACACTTCATTAACTAGAAAAATAAATAGGATTAGCTATCAATGTATGTTCCACTGAACTAAGTTTATTCAGTTTACGACCTGAAATGTTGCTATGTCTTAGTTTCTGCATTACAGATCATTCCCCACGCATTCTGAGTAGATGCACAATACGAGGTCATCTAGATTTACTCCTTTGTTCCTTGAAGGTGAAAAACACTCGAGTGAGAGATGTACTGTTACTACCGAGGAGGGGAAAGCGCTCCAAATGCTCCATCTGAAGAGCAGGGAAACTGAGTCTTTCTCCTCTTTCTCTTGGGGTGGCGCCCTCTGCTTTTTACCTTCTCCAGCTCCAGGACCTGTTGCTTCTGCTCTTCATCCAGACTTTGAGTTCTGCTTTGCAAGACAGCTCTTTCCTCTTCAAGCTGAGATAATCTTTCATGGGCCCTTGATTTTTCGGATTCTAAATCTTTAATTGTAACCTCCTGGGTCATTTGAGTTGCTTGAAGCATTCCAATATGGCCTATCCCCCACAAAGGAAACCCCTTTAATAACAGAATCAGTTGCACCAGGATATCAAACAGCTTATCATTAACAACACAATCATACTTCATACCTAAGTAAAATAAGTGGTCCATATGTACACATTTTTCTTTGGTTTTTCTCACTGTATACAATGGAAATATTTTCCATGGGACGACTTCTCATACAGCTATAACATTTTAAATTAGAACGTCCATATTCACATTGTAGTTGTTCCCTGCATCTACTTCCATTCTGTTTTTTTAAGAGATACATGGTGAAGTAGAAGCAACTCCTCAGCATTATGTGAAAGTCCACTGGGAGTAAAACAGGGGAGGAAAGTGACACTAAAGTAAGGCACAGGCTGATATTACACAGCCAAATGAGTAATTTTTTCCTTTTAAATCTTTTACAAAACGGGGGGCGGGGGGACGGTGCCTGGGATTTAGCCCAGCGGTGCCACACCCAACTTGAAAGTGCGAAGTCCTGAGTTTGACCCTGATACTGGGGGTGTGTGTGAGGGAAAATGGAGGAAGACAGAGCGGGGCAGGGAGACACAGATGTGATATGAGTGAGGAACAGGGTCTCACAACAGGCAGGGCTCCAGGCAGCAGTTCCAGTCCTGAGAACCCTGGTTAGAAATTCGGCCAGCCCAGCCCCTGGCAAGAAGCCCTGGGTAGGGCCCGCACATCATCCAGCCAGTGCAGGGGGAGGCTGAAGTTACTGCCCCGGGAGGGGGCGCTGTGCCTCCCCAGCGAGCCAAGTTCAGAAGGGGCCTCCAGCGAGCCTATGGCCACCACAGAAAGGAAACTCAGCTGTGGGGTGCAGAATGAGCTGTAGTAATGAGCCCCACTGCTGGTCACACACTGTTCAACCAATTTAAACACTTTAGAATACATGTTTTTAAAGGACAATGCTCCTCAGGAACACTTTCATTTTCTTTTATTGATATATTAGTGTTTTACCTAACTCTTGATTTTTCTATAAAAATATATTCCTAAAAATAAAAAACAAGTCATCATTTGCTTCTTATGGTTAATTAGCAAGTTATTACAGATCTTTAACATATTTATAGTCCAAACGCTTTTGTGGGGTTGGGAGCTGAACTTGCTATGTCTCTGAAGCTGGTTGGGAATATTTGAATGCCTAAGGCTCCCAAATACTTAAGATTATAGGTGTGTGCCCCTATGCCTGGCTACAATCCAAACAATTTTAAAACAGTGGAAGAAATTTTAGATTAGCAGAATTTCTTTGTTTTGTTTTCTTTTTTTTTTTTTTTGTATTAGCAATCAAACTCAGGACCTCGCGATTGTACGGCAGGCGATGGAACTACTGAGCTAAATTCCCCACCCTTAGGGTAAAATTTTTAAACATTCAAATGTTATCTTGAATGAACTCGAAAGTGTTGGTTTTAGCTGGGCGTGACACCATACACCAGGGCCAGACATACTAGCTTTGAGGACAAGGTCTGATGCTTGCTGTTGCAAACGTTCTCTGGCAGCTGCCAGCTCACTTTCCACTTCTTTGTGCTTGCTTAATAAGGCCAGTTCACCCTCCTTGGCATCATCAAGCTGTTTTTGAAGAACCTGAGAAAGATTAAAGCCCTAAATTAGCTCACTGTTAACATGCAAAGATGGCAGTAAGATCAATAAATTAAATTGTAAGAATCAGCTCCACCTTCTTGAGAAGTCTTAATTAACTACACCTATTCTTGTACTTGCTAAGTACTACTGACACTTGCTATTACCTTCACAAGCCACAGGACCTGAACAGGAAGGTATTCTAACCTCACCAGTCTAATGCCACAAAGATGAAAATTTCTATGCCAATGAAACGGGATTTGTATAGGCTTTTAGCTCTTTCTTCAGACTTATGTCATCCCTCTATTAAATTTAGGTATCAATTTTTGCTCTGAATATGTCTAATAATAAAAGTATTATTAAAGAAGAGAAAGAAAAACCACAATTAGGCCCTAAACCCAAGATTTTAACTACCCAAATCACTTAAGAGAAAATATCAGCGTGTTATTTAAATAAAGTCCTTTCTTTGGGGCCCTTGATTCCTGAAATTCTGACAACAGAGGTAGGGTAATAAAAATTACCCTTTCACAGAGAAAGAGGTAAACGTAAGGGTGGGGTGTCAAGTGATGGGGGCTGGCCTCCAGTCTGAGATGAACGCACTGAGGGACAGAAGAGACCCCTGTGCGCCACTCCTGACCCACCTGAGCATGGCTCTCCGCTGTGGCGAGTGCCTTCTGAAGCCTCTGGCATTTGTCAAGATGGCTGCTGGCTTCATCCTGGACCATCTGTAACTCTGTCTTTAGTTTTCCTATGGTTTTCCGTAATACTGCTTCCTGTCCCTGAAATTCTTTTCGAAGATCAGCTTCCTTTTCTTTGCTAGCCTGCAGGCTTTCTGCTGTAAAAAGCTGTGACCTTTTCAAAGTATCAAGCTCACGCTCATAAAAGCACTGTGCTTTATTCAACTTGCCTTCATACTCCTCGATGAGTCTTTTCTTTTCAAGTCTGAGCTCCTCGAGAGTTTTGTTCAAGGTCTCCAGCTCCTTCCTGTGCGGCTCCTCTCCCTTCTCCTGCCCTTCGCTCACGGAGGCACCGTGCTCCTGTGATCTCAGCAGCTCCTGCATCTCCCGGTGGTGAGCATTCCGAAGATCTTCCAGCGCAGACCGCTTGTCTTTCTCGAACTGCACCTGGAGCTGTCCGAAGCTCCGTAACCTCTCTTCAAACTTCCTCCTGACCTCCTCGACCTCTCTAGACATGGTCACTATGCGCTGGACGTGCTGGGCTTCTGCGCAGAGCTGCATGTCCTCCACTCTGTGCTTGTAGGCTTCAAACTCTGTCAACGCCTGCTGCTTCATTTTTACGTGATCTTCCAAGGATGCTTCTAAAACCTGGATCTTCTTCCTGAGGTCTAGCTCCTCTGTTACTCTGCTTTTATACTGTAGGATTTTTTCTCTTGTTTCTGCAAGAATTTGTTGGACTTCTTCCTCATGAACATCTTTGAGGGCTTGCATTGCAGATTCATGCTCATCATTTTTAGTGTTCAAAGCATATATTACCTGCATGGTTTTGAAGAAGGGAGAAGAACTGAATAAACCATATTCACTTACAACTTAAAAGTTAATTCTTTCATATGGATGGTATTTTACTATACACATATCGGTCATGGTAGACTTCAAATATGAAGCATCATGTAATTCCTTTTGCTCCTAATAGACTGATTTGTTTAGCCCATTTCCGCTTTAGTGTAAACTTTTAAATTAAGATTTTTTAAACATTCAAAATTGACACTGTTATATGACAAGTGAAACAGATGGAACAAAGAGGGCAAAGGAGGAAACTTGGCCAAAGAGAAAAGCATTTCCTGCATGGCCCAAACTAGCTTCCGGGATCAAGTGATCAGGAAACGTCCTCAGAGGCAGTCGTGGCCCTGTACTGTGTCCTAGGGATGACAGACTTCATGTGAATGGCCTTACATCTGCCCCAAAGCTGCTTTTTATCAGTGTAGTGACCTATTTAAATATTTTGAATTAAAAATTTTCTTTTTGTAATCTCTCCATGGTTTGCTTTATTTTTTAAGGGGTAAGAATTATTTAAAATAGTGAATAAATGCTGCTGTGCTCTAAAAAAAAGCCTAAATATCTGTCTTGTACTTTAAGAACTCGAGTTCTAATAGAATTGGCCCAACCTGGGCTGGTACCTCTGGGCTCCACAGGACACCAGTGACCAGTGGAGAACCGGACAGGACAGCTCCCGACCCCGAGGACCTGAGAAGGGATCCTGTCTCCTGGAGCATGCTGTGGGCATCAGTAGGACTCTGCAAGGGGCTGAGAGCTGGTTCTGGCTGGGCAGCTCTATTCTGTGAGCTCCTGAGTCTCTGGCACACCTGCCCAGGGCCAGCACACAGCCGATGCTTGGCTTTTATAGCTGACCTTCTCTCTCTCGAGCTTCTTGTGGTCTCTCTTCCAAACCCAGCTAGCACTTTTTACATGTTAGGCACCGTGGTTGACTGTTTGATTTTCTCTCTTCCCCCTGAGAAAGCTGACTCCTAAAACCCCAGTTCGAGGGATAGGTCTTTATCTCCATTTTAGTCTGTGGGTTTTGGAGATTCTCCTGAGATTTTCCCAACTTTAACTTCAAGCAAATCCATATTCCCTGTATAGTAGTAACACACTCATTCTCCCAGTCTGCCTTCAATGCCTCTGTCAAGTCACTGTGCTCACACAGTGCAGAGCTCATAACTCCTACCGGCTTAGGGATGCGCCCATTTCCTTCCTCCTGAGGTAAACAGAAGTGAACACTATCCAGGCCAACAATCCCAAAGCTCAAACCAGCGTCCTGGAGATCTGCTCCCTTAATGTGACCTCAATCTGGCTTCAGAAACAAATTCTAGCACCAGGTACTAGCAACTGGTGAAACAGCAGGGTGTCAGTACTGGGAATTTGGGAAAGAAGTTATTCGTGCTCTGGGGACAGCACAGCGAACTAGCTGGCTCACCAAAGTCCTGACAAGTCCAAGCCCTACTTGCTAAATACTGGCCCTGTGCTCCAGGCCTGCAGCTGCATCTACAGAAGGGACAATACACGGGAGGCTTGTCACTGAGCTTTCCCTCCCATACACGGCCGTGCTGTCAGACCCAGCCTTCTCCCCACGCACAGTACTTACCCGAGAGGCCATCACTCCAGAGACCCAATCATTCGAGGCAGAGAGACTGACAGGGGACACAAACCCTAAGCTATGGCTTAATTTCAAAGCATCTCCCACAGACTCCTACACTGAAAGTGCTTATCTCTTCAATGGATTCATCCAAAGATGAGCCTTTAGGGGAATGGGGTACGGAGGCGGGGCCTGGCTAGAGGAAGGGGCTTGCTGGGGCTCCTTGGTCTGTCCTCTCTGCGTCTTCCTTGCAGGCTCTGCTTCTAGGCTGCCATGAGGTCCACACTGCACTCCAGCAGTCCTTCTCATACACAGTTTCCACCTCGGAACCCCGGACCATGGACTAAAACCTTGAAACCATGAACCAAAATAAGCCTCTTCTTTTTCAGGTCTGCTGTCCTAGCAACCAACAGCTGACTAGCAAGCTGTCTGTCTTGCCACAGCTACTTTTTCTGCACAGTGCATAGGAAAATACACACACATGAGAAAAAACAAATACTAATTCATAGTCTATTTTTTAAAAACTCTAATTCCAAATCCCACGGTATGTTCCTAATGATCTAATCCAGATCCCATGGGGGCCCAGCATCTCCAGAAGAGGCCTGTAATTTGAGAAAGATGGGAAGTAGCTTGCTGGTCCTGCCCACCAAGACCCTCACAGAGAGACTGACAGGGGTCTCTGCCCTTGGTCCTGACATACAGCTCCTTTTAAATCCCTGTCATCTCCTCAATGGTAGGTCTGGAAAAAAAGACCTCCCAATTCCGTTGGCATTTCCTGGGAGAAAGACAATCTTTTGTTGTACTGAGATAACTGGCAGGTCCCAGGACACATTTAGGAGAAGGGCTATTGACAAAGGAACCTACCATTTGGCTATAGAGTTGGAACTTTTTTTCCCCAGATACTTGGGATTGAACCCAGGTCCTTTGCAATGAACTATATGCCCATCTAATTTATTATTATTATTATTATTATTATTATTATTATTATACATAAAAAAGCTAATCTAAGTTGCCCAGGTGGAGCTTGACCTTGCGATCCTTCTGTTTCAGCCTCCTAGAGTGCTGATTATAAGCATGAGCCACTACACCTAGCTTGGATTGAACTTTAAACCCAAATCCCTTGCCCAATCTCCTGTGAGAGTAGAAAGGGCTGAGCACCGAGCTGGTCATGGATTTAATCAATCATGCCCACATAATGGAGCCACCACAAGAACTCCAGCAGGCAGAATTTGGAGAGCTACAGTGCCCAGGGGGTACAAGGTGGGGACAGAGGGTCTGTGCTCGCCCACCAAGCCTGCCTACACATCTCTTCTGCACGCTGTGAACCTCTGTAGGTGACTATGCCACCTGAACTCTGTGTTCCATCGCAGCACAATCATGGCACCCTAGAAGGCACAGTGAGACTTCAAGAGCAACTCCGAGTGGTCAGCACAGGTCATAATCTCGGCTTGCAATAGCCTTTGAAGTGGGTGCAGTGCTGTAGGACTGAACTTCCAACCCGTGGGATCTGATGGTGTCTCCAGGGGTGGTCGAAACTGATCTGAATTACAAGTCCTGCCTACCAAGGGGGAGGGAATTACAGGTCCTGCCCGTGTGGCTGGGGTTCCACGGGGAGGGAGGAAATACACACACAGTTTGGTGACCAGATGTGAAGTGTTGAAAGCCACACTGAGTGTAAGAGAAGGACAACACTGTTTTATCCATCTCAGTCATTAAGAAAAAAACCAAGCCAAGCCTAGTGCCATATACCTGTAATCTCAGCACTCTGGGATGCTGAAGCAGGAGTATCACAAATTTAAGTCTACATTAGGCAACTTAGCGAGACATGGTCTCAAAAAATTAAAAAGGGTTGGGGCTGGAGTGCAGTGTGAAGCCATGGCTCAGTCCCCAGGGGGTAAGGAAAAAAAAAAGGAAGGAGGGAGAGATGGATAAGTAAGCCAACCAGAGAGAGGCCTATTTGCCAAAATCCTGAGGCAAAGTTGGTGTAGACTGCAGGTCTTTGGCTTCCCCAAGGCAGCTCAGCATCCACTGCCATCCTGCTTGCTAGTCACATGTGAGGAAACGAAAATTTAAAGCCACATGCTCCCAAGAGAAAAAGCAAGTCACACCGTTACCACTTTGCTCCTCAAAATGAACATGAAAAAGACAAGTCCGTGGTAGGACTCACTAGGGTATTAAACGGGAGAGGGAGCAATATGTGAGCTTCCCTTGGTAAATGGCTTATTAAAATACTCTTCTTTTTAATACTTCATTTCCCTCCAGCTTTAAAAAGGACAGTGTAAGTCTTAGCTCTTCCACTAAGTCCTACACCAGGACCCAAATTGATGGGAGTGTACGTTTTCTTTATATCTTTACCATCATTCTGTCTTGAAACTCTGCAAGTAATGACTTTGACTGGAGGAGTCTTTTGTTTTTTGGGGTTTTTTTTAGTTTTTTGGAGACAGGGGTCTCACTTTGTAGTTCAAGCTGGTCCTGAACTCAGCCTGAACTCAGCAATCCTCCTGCCTTTGCCTCCCAAGTGCTGGGATTACAGTGCAAGCCACCATGCCCAGCACTGTGGTATGTGGTACTGATTGCTGCCACACCTGATATTGTTCTGTGTGGCTACTAGGGATCGAACCCGGGACCTTGCACTTGCAAGGCAGATGCTGGAACGACCGAGCTTAATCCTTGGCCCCTAGAAGAGTCTTAATAACAAGGTTAGGAAGCTGTACAAGGAATTTAGAAGGACATCAGAGAACCTAAAATAAACTCTCAGGATATGAAAGCACTACAGCAGTCACACAAGTAAATGAAAAGGTAAACGGCGCAGAGGTAGAAACGAAAGGACTGAGACAGAATAGGATTTAAGCAAAGCAAACAAAACATGTGACAAGTGATATAAAAATATTATAGTGAGAAGTTCTATTTCACTTTAAAAACTCTAATTCTCCAAACTACAATTTGAGGGCCCAATGTGGCTATTGCTTCATTTTGAAAATAGTTTTTGGAGCACAGATATGTCCACCTGTTGATGTTCTGCCCCCAGCTGCTTCCCCCACTACAAGAGCAGAGTTCACAAGCTGGGGGAGTGATCATTACTGACGTTCATTATCTTAGCCAAAATTGAGAGCCAAAAGTGAAAAAAGATTTAATATCTGAATTTAAATATGAGAAAAGAAGGAAAAAAGTGGAAACAAAATTTTTGTAAAAGGGGGTGTGAGGGAATGAGAAAAACCAAAAACCAAGATATATCATGTACAGGTAGGTACAAATCTCCAAAGATGAATGTGATTATAATGTACACCTAAAATATACCAATAAACTTAAAGGGAAAAAAATCTGAAGTTGCCCTCACTTTGTCTACACTCTATTCAACAGTCTAAGCTTTCTCCACTATAACTCAGACATTATGAAAACCAATTTTGTGACTCTGAAAGTATATAAAAGGACTATATATTCATGCTGACCATGTACTGGGGTATGTCTTTCAGGAAAAGTAAAACTACTAAGTTTCTAAAAACTTAAAAAGGAACAATAAAAAGATATCAAACATAATAAATTCATACTGTTCTCACAAATGACCATCTGAAATATACCATTATTTAGTCAACCTTTCTTTGATAAATTGCTATTTCTCAGAGCGAGGTACTATAAAAACTCTCTATGTTCTTTGAACACCCAGAAGCTATGTTCTGAAGTAGTGGAACTGACCCAATTTCTCCAAGCTTCACGTTTTAAAATATTAAGTAGAGATGATACTTATTCTACCATAGCAACAGTATTGCTGCAAGATCAAATTTTTTTCAAGTGGTATTATATAACTATTTTTTGAAAAACATAAAGCACTAAAAATAGTAACCATTCCTTAGTGGTCTGAAGATTACTTTACGGACAGAATAAGACTAATTTATAAAAGAGTCTCAGTAAGTGATCACAATCACACAAAAACTGACCTATTATTTTCCAAACAAGTAAAGTAAACTCTCTAAGGTCTTTTTTCATAAAGTATTTAAAAATACACTGGAAGACATTTGCAGTTTTTCTGGAACAGTCACAGAATGAATCATTTCAGTACTTTCATGGTACTGTTTTATAACAATCATGCATGATTTAACTACATATTTTATAATAAATAAACAGTGGTACTTTCACTTTTTGTATGAAGATTTTTCAGATAAGTTTCCTACAGGTGAAATGAAATCAATTCTACATCTTAGTTTTTAAATTACTAGTTACTTAAGAACTGGTTTCCAAAACAGTTTCTATTACTGACTCTATGAATAGAATTTTATCCCTTAAAAATTCATATATTAAAGTCTTAATGCTGGACATTATGATATTAGGAAATGAGACCTGAGTTAACTTACATATTGTCAATAATATAAACATGTTCCTACAAAAACTGACTAGGAATAAATTATATTTGTTGAAAAGTAAGGTACATTCACTAAAGCAAAATGTGTTATGCTAGTTTATTAGTGTACAATATAAAATCCCTGGACCTTGGCTCTTGCTTATTATACCAATAAGTTTACCACTGGTAAGGGAATCACTGAATAAACAATGGTACAGTCACACAAAATACATCTCAAGAAAAGCACACTTCACTTGGAGCAATATTTTATAACATAAGAAAAGTTTACAGTAAATGGAACACATACCATGCTATATATAATAAAGTCCAATATACAGGGGGAAAAATATGCTTTTCAAAGGTAAGGAAATAAACCTAATTTTAACTACAGAGCTTCAGTATCTTTAAATCTTCAATAATCAATATAGTTACTGTTGTAAAAAAGTATTAAACCTTTCTAAACTTTTAACATTAGCAATAATAAAAAAATGAATTGGCACTCAAAATGCCATAGTTTTGAGGACTAAGGTGGTAGCACACACACCTGTAATCCCAGCACTTGGGAGGCTAAGGCAAAGAACTGCTGGGAGTTTGAGACCACCCTGGGCTACACAGTGAATTCAAGGCCAGCCTGCATTGCAAAGCAAAACTGTCTAAAAAAACAAAGCCATAGTTTTCAAAAAATATGATGAAAAAAAGGGAGCAGAAATTTTTAAGGTACACTCACTAACTGCCAGCAGAATAAGTTTCTTTAAAAATTATTGATAAAACTTATTTATAAACATTAATATTTTTTAATGAGGGGGAAAAAGAATGTGATAGTAATAAAAAAAGGAAACAAAACCCATGTATACAGGGGTGGGGGTTGCAGGATGTGTGGAGGAAGGGGAAAATGAGAATCAAGTCATGTCATATTATGGTACAAACTCTCAGTGTTGAATGTGATGATGATGTGTATTCATAATGTACCAGTAAAGACCTGAATAAGAAAATTAATATTTTTAAAATACTGAATATCAATTACAAAGTGTAAAAAAATCTAGGTAAAATGTGATAGTGTACTTGCAAATCTCATGTGGTCAATCCCAACTTCTCTACAACCTGCTGCTTGCCAAGAGCCTCCCTGAGCCCCAGCCCTGGACCAGCTGCATGTGTGTGGTGCACCTCACTCCCAGCCAGCTGGGTGGAGACAATCTTGCAGATGTGCACAGATAGACCCAAAGTTTCTTAAATCTTACAAAGGAGGAGAAAGATAAAAGGGGGTCTCCATGGGGGGGGGTGAGGGCAGAGAGGTTTAAGTTTCCCTGAATTCTAGCAAAACGCCTTTATTTTTTCATAACCAGAATCTCTTCACCAGAAGAGCAGAGGAAAGCTGCAGAGAAAGGCCAGACTGAGGAACAGAACAGCAGGACACATGTCAGAGCTGGGAGGCTCAGGTCCCAAACGTGGGCCACGCTGCAGTGACAAGCTGGGCTGAGGCTGGACAGGGTCCTGGAGGAAGAAACCAGAAGGGCTGAAAGACCCAGGGCAAGTCCTCAGGCAAAGGTGGGGCCAGGGGCTGGGGACGAGGACCCTGCCAGGCAGCAAGCCAAGCGAGGAGCAAGAGCACCACCGAGGCACGCACTGCGGTGAGGGGTGCCGAAGGCCCGGACACGTATGACTGCCGAGGAGCCGGGGGACAGGCAAGGGCAGGAGCCCAAGGCCACGTGAGTATGTGGCTGGCTGAGCAGCTGTGTGCAGAGAAGCAAGCAGCTGGAAAGATCTGTAAGAAGAAGCCAGGAAAAAGAAGAGACTAACCAGGGACCACTGAGAAAGGTTTCCAGAGGCAGCAGAGCTCACAGAGAGCCTATCTGCGTGTGTAGGGTGACTGAAAATGCACCTTCTTTGCCCTGGCCATAAATGATGCTTTGTCCCCAGCAAGGCCAGACCCGGAAGCCTTCCTGTCTGTCCTGACTTGCGACCCGCAGTCATGGCAGAGTTTTCACCACGTGCTGTCGGTGGATCCAGTCAAGGACCCCACACAGCACTGAGCAATCACACCACTCTGGTCTGCATTAACCCCAAATGCACGCTCACAGAAAACACGGTGCCTTCATGACACCAATATTTTCCAAAAGGTCAGGCTGAGCACCTGGTAGAACGAACAAGCTTTAACAGTCTTTATAGTTTTTTGTGGTAATTTCTACTTTTTGGACATTTTATGCTGCTTTTTCTCAGTTCACACTATCAATAAATATTTAGAATATCTACTACCATACTGTGAGGGCAAAATTAGCAGCACATTTACTATACTATTGCAGCCCCATTCTTTTCTAGTGTTCTGTTTTTATAATGTTCTATGTAGTCTAAATCCACTAAGAAATAAGGGACTATTAGAAAGAACTTAATTTTGTGTACTAAAGATTTAATCCTTAGAAGAACCTTCTCCACCTGCAGCTGATCTGAGAGGCCCCAGGGGTGGCGGCTGGGTCACAGGGCGCAGGCTCACGGGACACTGACCCACCGCTGCTGCTCTGCTCAGCAGCCTCGAGGCAAGCAAGCACCTGCCGGACGGCACCAGCCGGCCATGGAAACCAGTCCTCCGAGGGAGCGGTCCCAGGTGCGTCACCCTAGAGACAGGAGGCAGGGTGGGGTGCTCACAGGAGGCAAGCGCTTCAGGGCTCTGGCTCCGCGGGCTCTGTGTGCAGAGTGTGAGCCGAGCCCACACTGACGGTGCAGACTGGTGGGGTGTAGCGAGCAGGCTACGTCTCGGTCTTTCTGAAGCAGCTCTGGAGGTCCTCTTTCGTGCACATCTCTAACTGCACTGGTGTGGCTGCCTCAGTGTTCTGAATCAGTTCAAAACACTCCCCTTTCACGGTCATTTTGGGTTTGAGAAGAGCTCCAAGTTGCTCAGTGGCAGATGCAGTGAGGAAGAGGGAGGGACACACTTTGTGTTCTCACCAGCCTGCCTTTTCACTCACGAAAGACACTCATGAAAGGCTTCCAGAACTGCTTCAGAAAGCGGCAAGAAAGATGGGATGTGTTTGAAGCACGAGTGTCCTGAGAGGAATTAATGGCAATATGTCTTTTAATAAATTTAAAAATTTTACACCTTCTCCATATATTTGGGTCACCTCTCGTGTTTGAAATCGTTTTTGAGGGATGAGGTGGTTTGAGACAGGGTCTCCAATATAGCCCAGGCTGGTTTCAAACTTAAAACTGTCCTGCCTTGGCCTCTGGAATTCTGGTATTACAAATGTGTGTCAACATACAGTGTTTTATACAGTGTTTTTGATAAAGACATTTGTGACTCAATGAACTATGTAACTAGAAAATGTTTAGAGGTAATGGGGCTAAGTAACTTTCAGTGACCAATACTTACTAATGCATCTTCTCTCTGGCCATTCAGTTTCTATTGTCACACTGGTCCTTAACCAACACTAGAGGTTCCTCAGAGGCCCTTCAGCAGCCAGACTTCACAGGCAGCTTTCTGGAGCTTTTCCAGCACCTTCAGGGTCTCTGGAACTCCTCTGCCGCTCTCCACAGCTCTCATTCTGCACTCTCAATGATCTGTGGCCTTGTCACTTTCAGCTCTAGACTGCTCTCTGGAGCTCCTCTGCATCTCTCGTAGCTGAGCTCACTGACAGCTAACAGCCTACAGGCTTACCAGTCCTTCCTTTTGTGCAACCAGTTCAGCCCAATCCACCCAGGGTGAAAAGCATGAGGAAGAAACTAAAGCCACCTGAACAAAGCTTTGGCAGGACCACTCTGCAGCACAGGGGTGCAGTACACAAGGAATATGGTCTCTGGGCCTGACTGAGGAAGACTGGGGACAGTACTGCTTGCACACAGAAGGGCAGGAGGTCACACAATTTCCTGGTCCCAGCACACCTGTGCTTGGGAACCTCCACTGAGACAGCAGAAAGGCTGCAGGGCGGAGCCACACCAGGTGCTCAGGAGTTGTTAGCAGCCTCAAAGCTGAAGTGATGCTTCCAGGTGCCTGAGGGAGCCAGAGCAGAGTTGCACAAAGTATCTATCCCTGAGACATCTTCAACAGCCTCAGCTGTCAGGACAGTCTGGTCTTCACCGACACATCTCAGTGCTTCTGCAAAAGTTCCCAAGTTGCAACTACAGTTCCTCAACCAGGTGCCTAGGAACAGCAGTGGTGTTGATCACCATCCAAAAGGCTAGAGGACAATGAGGACAGCAGCAGCAGGCCCTGGATAATTCTCTGCCCTGTAAGGCACAGTCCTCCAGGCACTACAAACTGGCCAGGTATGCAGGAGGGACACGATGCTGTCGGCCCATGGGACTTTCTCCAGGGCTGGACAGGCAAGGAAAAGCTCAGAGGGTAGTTAGAGAAGTAACTCCAAGAGCAGCAGGAAAGGACAGTCATCACCTCCCCAGGTCACCCTCCAGGCAGCCGGCAGCTGTGGGAGTGGAGCGAGGCGTGGCAAGATCCTGGTCCCTCCTGCTGGCAGAAGGAAAGCATTCTCAGGAGGGCTGGGCCTCCCTGTTCTGTCTTACAGGCACAGGTAATGACTTCCTCCATAGAAATAATAGCAAGAATCAACAGATGGACTGCATCAAACTACAAAGCTTTTTTGCACAGCAAAGACAATAATGAAAGGAAAGCCAGGAAATTGGGGCAAAATCTTCCTCAGCTACTCTGCTACAGAGAGTTATTTTCCAGAATGAATGTGAAAAATTTTAAAACCACCAAAAATAATGCCAACCAATAAATACGCAAAAGAACAGACCATTCTCAAAAGAAATACAAATGGCCTATAAGTATATGAAAAATGCTCAACATCTTTAGCCCACTTTCCCTACTGCTATTCAACACTATATCAAAAAACCTAGTCAAAGTAATTACAGAAGAAAAAATATATGTTTGAGGGATACAAATTAGAAAAGAAAAAACAAAACTATTATTATTCACCAAAGACAGGATTCCTTAAGTAGAAAATGCCAAAAAAATCAACAAAAATCTACTAAAGCTAATATATAAGTTCTGCAAATTTGCAGAATGTACGTGTGACATGTGCAAATGTGAAACCAAAAAAAGCTTCAGGGCTGGTACCCTGAGCTCATCCTGTCTACTCTGCAGTGTTTAGAGTAATGGTTGGTACTATGGCTGTGTATGCTGGTGGACAGAACTGGGGCTGAACAGACCCACACTCTAGTGACCTCCTCTAACCTGGAATGCTGCAACATACAGCTTCGGCTTGCTCTTACAGCCTTAGTTAGGAGCTCTCCATCAGCTCCTGCCCCTCCACCTGGTCCCAGTGGCTCTTCGTCTTCTCAGGCACAAGGGAAGGTGCAAGTGACAAACTCATGTAGTGCGTCAAAGACCGAATCAAAAGAAAATGGGCTTCTGCTTAAAAGAATGTGGGAAGCCTCTGCTACATTGATAAAAAATAGGTTAGAGGAAGGTTATTTCTCTTTCCCAACAGCCAAAATAAAGCATAACCTTCTAGAAGTCTGCTAAAACTTCTCTGGCTTTTTATTGTGCTCCTAACTTTAGCAAGAAGGTAGACTCTTACAAGTCAGTTTCTCCTCCTACTTGCTTGCTAAACAACTTACATGAGTGTCACCTACGGTTGGTTCTGACTCAGCTCACAAGCAGGTGTCTCAAAAAGAGGTATTACTCCCTTCCCATCCACCCATATGTTCCCAGCAGAGAAATCACCCACAGAGCAGCCGTGGGGCAGGGGTTTCATGGGAGACTTGTTCTTAGTGGCCGTAGCCTGGAGTTGGAAGAATAGTGGAGAAGGACATGGAGCCGAATACACAAACTATAGAAGATACCAGCCCACTTCTGTTCTCAGTGGAGAAAAGACACAACAGTGTACC
>PVIR01017263.1:0-11273 GCA_004026965.1 Petromus typicus
AAAAAAAAAAAAAAAGATTCTCTCTAGCAAGGAGATGTCAGAGGATGACATCTCATTAGCGCGTCTCAAAGCATTGTAAGGAGCAGGGAAAGGGGATACTACCGAAACCCTGCAGTGAACCTTGGTCTCTTATGAGCCACCAAAGCGCAAGGCAAATGAATAAAGATAAGAAGTAAGACTCGAAGAAGCTGAGCTTTGGGCCTGGCAATGCCGCTCTGGTCAGCAGAGACGAAGGCACTCCAAGCTTGCCACACCTTACTGAGTTCACTGGGAGTAATGGATGACTCAGGGTGGAGGTAATCCTAGGACAATATGGAATTTATGCTAATGAAGATCCTAGGTCACTGAGGAACTTATGCTGATTAGGAATTTGTCCCTGCCCAGGTGAGACCTTTGCTGTGACTGGAAGTAAAAGATGGAATTAGGTCTCAACATGCTCTAGCTGGCCTGTGGAAGGAAAACATAACAACAGTACTGAATTATAAGAGGTACAGTTTAAAATAAAGGAAGATGCCAGGATTGGTGGCTCACACCTATAATCGCAGCACTCAGGAGGCAGAGGCAGGAGGAACCCCTTAAATTCGAGGCTGGCCTGGGCTACATAGTGAGTTCATGGTCAACCTAAACTACAAAGAGAGGCCCTGTCTCAAAAGAACTCCCCCAAAACAAAAAATAAAATAAAGGAAGATGGTTGAAAAATGGAAAATGAAAAAAATAGTGAAGCTGGAGGAATAGGGAACATCAGAGTGAATACCAATGGGTTTTCTCCTTTTATTTAGGACTGGGGATCTCTCCCAGCCTCCATGTGCGCACTTGGAAGTTGTCACCATCTGATTGGCTCTCTGGCTGTATTTGACCCTATCATGGGCACCTCTGCCTATGTTCTCTCTGGCCCTTTGATTTCTTCCTGCCCTTTTGTGACAGATAAGTGAGGGAGAGCCTCTTACAAGGGCAGCTAAGAGTTAGAAATTAAGGGGGCATGTGCATGTCCTATACTAAAATGACAATACACATATAAGTATACATGTATGGACATGTGTGTCTTTTATGCAACTAAGAGTCCTTGGTGGCTTCCCCTTATCTCTTTTGTATTTTGTTGGACAGGATGTGGGGTCCCCTGAGGCTAAACAACGCCGACTCCATAAAGGAAGTACAAGGTGACACGTACACAGGTGGGGGGGCCACAGTGATTAAGAGAAAATAGACAAGGACCGCCCCCTATAAGGCTGGTTTGGGGCGGTTGAGAACGAGGAAGTGGGGCTGTATATAAGTGCTGAGAGCACTGGCAATAAAGGCTTCTCCACCATTTCGTCTCCTCGTGATGACCCCCACCTGTGGTTCGATGCCAGATGAGTGGCCCTTGGGAACAGGACCCAACAACAGGAGGACTAGTTAATCTTGGTCTTTCACATTCCTGGCTACATTCCTATTTTGCCTGTCAACTACTCCCTCTATTTTGCCTGTCAACTACTCCTGCTGAATTCTCCTATTACTTATATTGCCTGTTGTCTTGCTGGATTTGGTTTATGGCTTTTTCTTTGTCTTTGTCTTTGTAATTGCTGAAGTCTAACTGCAGAGGCAAAAGTTGCCTTCATTACGATTTCCTTAATAGGGCCAGGGAGTTAGCTCAGTGGTTCCGGCGCCTGTTTTGCAAGCGCAAAGGCCTGGATTACATCCCCGGTAACCACATACACTACTGGGCGTGGAGACTCATGCCCAGCAGCAGCCAGTACCATATACCACAGTGCCGGGCATGTGATCCCAGCATTCGGGAGGCAGAGGCAGGAGGATTGCCGTGATGTGAGTTTGAGGCTGAGCTCAGGGCCAGCCCTAACTACAAAGCAAGACCCTGTCTCAAAATAAAAAAAAAAGAAAAACGAAAGATTTCCTTAATAAAGCTTAATGAAATCCTATTCTATTCTCTTTCCTGCCTACGACTCCATCCCTACATTGCCTGCAGTAGGCAGCTTTCTATCACTATAACAAATCCCTGACACAAACAACTTACAAAGAGAAAAGTTTTGTTTTGCTCACAATTCCAGAGATTTCAGGGTCAGATTGATTGGGCCTGTTGCTCTGGGCCCATGGCATGTGTCACGGCAGCAGCATGCCACGCACTGAAACTGTCACCCACATTGCTGTAGCAAGGGGTGATACCAAGCCACTCAGGGGCGCACTTAGTCACAGTGAGTCTTAATCCTCCACAAAAGTCACACCCCACCATGCGAAAGTGAAAGCAAAGACAGCTTTGTTACAAGGTTAAGGAGAAAGAATATTAAAAAGAAAGTGTGACAGACAGAAGTAATACTTGACCAGTCAGGGAAGCACCTCAACACCGGAGGACAACTGGGGGAGTCCCGAGACGGCAGTGAGGGTCTCACTGGGCATAATTCCTGCATGCAGTTTTCCTCATCTCCTAGGTCTGTTTTTTTCCCTGCTAGCTTATATGTGATGCTACACAAAAGTGGCATCAGATCTGTTTGTTTTTTATTTTTGCTTTTGTTTTGAGACAAGTTCTCATTATTTAGTTCAGGGTGGTCTTGAACTGACTTTGTAGTCCAGGCTGGCCTCAGACTCATGGTGATCCGCCTGCCTTAGCCTTCCTGCGATTACAGGCATGTGCCACCACGTCCCTTCTGCAGGCCTCCTGTCAGTAAGGTGTATGGGTCTTAGAAGGAGTCAGCTCTCAGATCCAGCTAGGAGCTGGGGCAGAGTCCTTGGGACAAACATTTCAGACAAGGTGTCTCTTCCTTCAAGGGCTGCATCTTGGAGCGGAGCCAGTCCTCCCTGAGCCCGGCTCAGCGGAGGTCACACTGCTCAGGCGACTCTGAGTGACTCCAAAGGGACTAGGCAGACCTGTTTGCAGCTGAGGAGTTGTTCGGTTTTGCTTATTTTTAAGAGAGGGAAGAAGTAAATAAATGGGGTTATACTCTGAAGCTGCAGAGTTTTTTCTTTAAAGCACAGCTTTTAAAAATCTTGATTTCCTTGTGTCCTTTCTGTCAGGCCTCACCTGGTCATGAAATGGTTAATAATAATAATGTTTAATTCCAAGCTCCAGTTTGACGAGGTACAAAAAACCTCCACAAAACAGGCAGCCAGTAGAGGTGCCATCTCTGCCTGACAAAAGCTGTGCTGTCCCAGACACAGAACACAGGCGGGAAGTTCCCAATACAGAGAAAACAACTACAGAGCACAGCATTCTTTAATACCACATCACTGAAAATATCCAAGCATCTCCCTTGACCACAAGGGTCTGACCACAAAGATTTGCTGTCACCCCTGCTTGTGACAGATGTGCCAGGCCTCTCTTCCACTGCCCTGTCAAGCTTTCTGCCTTTTCATGGTCCGAGGCTGACGGCCCTTCCTGCATCAATGTATCTCTGCCCAGGTGGTTAAAGTCTGTGCCTCTCGGCTTTCACTAGCCTGCCTGCTCAGGTGGCCTTGTTCCTCCGCTGTTTCTTGCACTTTCTACCTAGCCTAATTTCTCCGATTTCATCTCAGTCCCACAACACTCTCCAGAGCACTCCTGTCATGACTCAAAGACCCGCTGCCTCCCACTTTCCACCCCCTTGATCAAGCCAAGGAGATGTGAGAGCATAAACCTTTGGGGGACGTTGACGATCCGCCCTATAGCGCCACCTACTGTTCTCTGCCACCGAGGAAACAGGAGAAGCCGGTGCAGGAACGTGAAGAGACATTCTAGATAACTTGGGGGGAAAATCATTTCATAATTACATCATAATCGGGGCTGTCTGAGGTGTCATGTCCTTGCCTGCCAGCTGGCTATGGCATTTAGAAACAGCTCAGTTTTGCCTCCAGTTAGAGCTGAGGCCTCAGTGGTCCCAAGATGCAGTGTGACCTTCAAGGGCAAGTGTGCACCGCTGAAGACATGGTGGGGGGAGTCACTTGGGGAAGAACAAATTTCTTATAAGCTTCCCTTGTCCCACCTGCTATTGTTAAAACCCATGATCATCAACATAAGCTCCTCCTGACCCGAAGTCCTCATCAGCATAAGATCCTCATCAGCATAAGATCCTCATCAGCATAGGATCAGCACCTCCTTTGTCATCTGATCCTCCTGACTATTGCATGAACCCAGTAAGTGCTAGCTCCAAGTGCTTCTCACTTCCGGCTCTGAGGCACCAGCCTTCCAGCCCCCGTATTCTTTGAAATTACAAAAATCTCTATTGTCTTTTTCTTTAGTCCTTGCTGTCCCCCTTTCTGGCAGTCAGAGGATGGATTGTCTTCTGATACAAGATCTTCATTCATTCCAAAGGAGGGTGATAAGGACAGCAGACAGCAACATCCAACAAAGCTCCCTTCCCAGCTGGGCACCGGGGTCTACATCTACAGTCCCAGCACTCGGAAGCAGAAGTAAAAGGATCATTTTGAGTTCAAGACCAGAACTCCATAGTGAGATTCTGTCTCAAAATAAGCAAACAGAAAACCCAACCTGGATAATTTGGTGACTTGGGAGACCCTGCCTGTCTCAGAAGAAAACTCTTTTCCAGCTCTCTTACCCCTGCCCTAAGATACATAAATATTTTCCCTTTTGCCCTCAGCTCTGATTTTATTTCTCCAGTATTACAGCCAGCCTTTCCATTTTAACCAGTAGACAGGGGTTAAAGGAACAGCTAATAGGCTGTAATAAAAATTACAGTGTATATTCATTCTGTTTGGGTTTCTTTCATTTTTGGTTGGGGTAGGCTACCAGGGGTTGAACTCATGTCCTTGCATTTGCAAGACAGGCACTAGAACCACTGAGCTGAATCCCCAGCCCTTATCATGTATATTCAGCATTAAAATTCAGAATTTCAGTCTTTTTATCTTTCCTTTGCTCTAAAGCCTTAAAAGCAGTGGATTTACAATTAAATACTACATACTGAGTTTTACTTAGTTCCCCCACATCTGTATCTCTTTCGCTAAATTAATAGTGTAATTATTTGCCCAATTTCACTAAGTACAAAACAGAGGAACTTCTTGGGCTACCTGCATGCTCCTTATCAACTCTGTTCTGTTATTAGACCCCATGAATTCTACCCCAGCACTAAGCCTTCGCTCTGTCTCAGTGCTACTTTAATTCTAGCCTACATCACCTTTTACTGGAAACAACTGGAATCAATTCCTAATTGGTCTCCCACTCAGCGAACTCTTCCCGCTCAGATTGCCACAAGGGTGAAGCATTTTCCACACAAAGCAGCCAGATTTCTCACCTGCTCTAAAATACCTGACACCTTGTAGGGACCAGGACAAGAGTAGCAATATCAGTCCCACAGGTGACAAAAAAAATAAATAAATAAAAGCAGGAAATGAGGTACTTTTCTTTCTCCATGAAGAAAAAGAGCCTTAATTATAGAGATCTTAAATCATGGACTTCAAGACTTTGCCTACTTAGGTACTGTGTTTTAAACCCCTTCTCTGCTATAGCAGGCTACAAGGAGAAAGGATCGCCCCTGGAAGACAGAAACTGGAAGAGCCTGTTTGCTAGTTAATCAGCTGAGTGGAGCTCTAAACTAAACTAAGATTAAATTGATTATGCCAGGATCTGTCCAGTATCTTAAGTGACAGGTCCTGCAAGTGTTTGCCTGCCATTTTTAGAATCAAAACATAAAGACCCAATGCTGTCAAACTGTTTTTGTTTTGTTGGTTTGTCTGGTTTTTTGAGATCGGGTCTGGATATTTAGTTCAGGCTAGCCTCATGCATACCTACAGACCCCAGAGCTTTTGATTTTTCTTCCTAGTACTAATCACCAGATAACATTACATTTGTCTATTTTCTATCTCCATCACAGACAGATACCTTAACTGCAAAGATTTTGTTTCAGCAGAATGCCACAGTATTTTAGTCATTTGTATAGATCCATAGAACAGTGCTTGGTTCAAAGTGAGCCCCCGTAAGTATGTTTTACAGATAATGGAATAAGAGTGAACAATAAAAAGAAGGGAAAACTCCATCGCAAAACCAAGAACTGACTTTGATAGGACAAATTACTCCCAAAGGAAGCATCTCCAAAGGCTACAGAAAACCCTGCATTAAGGGGCAGTGTCACCTGTCCATACACTGTTTATTACACAGGCATAGAAGGAAGTATGAAAGGTGCAAAGCAAGGCCACAGGCAGCAAAGAAGAAAAATTTAAGAAAGACATTTTTAAAAATCCAGATTTCACCAGCTAATCTTTATTGTTAACCCCAGAGACAGTTTCCACATCTGGCCTGATGATGTATCTCTCCATAAAGAAGGCGCGAAGGGCCTGTAAGACAGGATGAGGACTGCCAGGGGACATTATTCAATTTTAACTTTTTTCTAGGTGTTATGCAGGTAGAAGTTGAAACAAGAGCAAAGTGGGGCCCATACTCCAGAGCAAAAACAGCCAGGAGAGGCCAGTGGCGCTCAGAAGTGGGGAGTCCTCTGTCCTCATGAGTGAATCCGTGGTGAACCTAGGGTGACAGTGCACAGCCTCAAAGATTAGCCACAACAGGGCCGGGGATTTAGCTCCACCTATCTTGGAAGCACAAAGGCTAGAATTTGATCCCCGGTGCTGTGCAAAAAATTAAAAATAAATAAAGACTAACCACAATGGTGATAATGAAAAAAAAAAATTGGAGGCCAAAATCTGTCGTGAAAATGAGTATTATTTTGCAAGCTTTAATTTGCCACGGGACAAATTTTTAAAGGAACAGATTAAATTGGATGAAGGGCATGGATGGCATGTACCCCTGGAAATGATGATGACATTCAGCAAACTCAGCTGCCTCACACCAGATTTCAATAATGGAAGGACTGAGGAAATCTACAGGAGAATTCATGGAAATCAGCAAGATAAAACTAAGTCCAAGAGCCCCAAACAATTCCCTCCCTGAAGTGACTGATGAGCATAAAAACGATGTCAGAAACGGTCTGTTTATATTAAAGGCTTCCCAATGTATGCAACCCACAGTGACCTCAAAGAATGATTGGAAGGTACAGGTCAAGTACTAAATATCCGGATGAGAACATTCCATGAAGCCGTTAAAGGATCCATAGTGGCTGTTTTTAGCATTCAATCTGCTAAGAAATTTACAGGAACTCTGGGCCAGAAATATGAAGATACAGACCTACTAATACTTTTTAAGGAAGATTATTTTGCAAAGAAAAATGAAGAAAACAAAATAAAGCAAAAGCTAAATTAAGAGCTAAAGAAGAGCAAGAAGAAAATCAAATTAGCAGAAGATGCCAAAACGAACCCCCTAGAGGGCTAGATGCTTGCTAACGTTTTCAGGTGAATTAGATGATCGGACCTGTAGAGATCTGCACGTCCTTTTCTCACTCATAACATGACTTTGTCAAGGGAGCAAAACGGGATAATTCTACTTAAAAAGCTGAGGAAACACTGAAGCTTGCTCTAGGCCTCGCCTGAATCTAGTGAGGAAGATCCCGCGTTCGGTCGTGCTCCTCAGTCAGTGGTGCAAAGGATGGTAACTTATGATTATGAAACAAAGAAGTGATGGGGAAAGTACTAGAAGGAGAGATGGAAAAAGAAGCTTTGAAAAAAAATCATAGATCAACAAGAATCTCTAAAAAATGGAAATCAAAAGGACACAGATTTAAAGGAAAATGAAATAAAGCTGCTGAGTCTGGGTTTGCTAAAGGAAAAGTAGTTCCAGGGCAAGAAAACAAAATGTGATAGCGACAAAGAACTCGACAAAAATGATGCAGCTGAATCAATGAAAAGAGAAAGCAGCAAAGAGCCTGCACTAAAACAACAGAAAATAGAAAATGGTACTGGGGACTAGCAGGTTAGTAAGCGTTTTGTTGTTCTTGATGTTTTGTTTATTTTTAAATTCATCTTAGGTTTTCAGCTGTTTTTCTTATTTAGGGGGTTTTAAAAAGAAAACTGAATTAGGTCCACTTCAACGTCCACCTGTAAAAAAGATCATTTTTATTGTTGTTTTAACGTGTCTTTTTGTTGTTATCTACATTTTTTAAATGTATAGTTGTTTGTGTTCTGATGATTCAAATACCAGAAGGGAAGATTTTTTCAACCATGCCTTTGTACCATGAGAATGTATTAGTATAAAAGAGCAAAATATGTACCATATAAAAAGTTTTTTAAAAATAATTACAATTATAATGCCCAAGAAAACTTCGCAGTCCACCGCCCAAGAGGACAAGAACTGACTGATTCCAACAGCAGCACTCCCCTTGTCCCGCCCCATGGCCCGGAAGCTCCTCCCGATCGTGTCTGCCCTTCCGTCAAAACCTGCTGTTGATTGGCTGTCTTGACCCTTTGCCTCTCGCCGGATGTGCGTCATCTCGCGAGTCGAAAGGACAGCGCGGGCAGCACCCGGAAGGCAGGGTCGAGCGGAAAGTCGGCGAAGCAAGATTTAAGTGCTCCGCGGACCCAGTAGAAGACCTGCGAGTGGAGGTGACTGGGCGCTGAGGTACTTCTCTGGGGGGCCTGCCTGCCACCCTCCGCATAGCTGACGCCGGCTTTGTTGGGCCGCTACGGAGGGCTGGGGGCAGCGGCGCCGTTGACTGCGTCACAGCCGGGCTTCGCGTCAGAGTCGCGGTCCTTGTTCGCTGACCGCCTGGAAAGGGCAGCCGCTTCGGGGTCCGGGACGGACATCTGGGGGCGCGCTCTCGCGGGCCGCCTCTCCCTGGGCGGCGAGGTGCTGCGTCATCCCCGCTCCAGCCTATCTGCCCCGTGGACGCGGGCGCGGGCCGGGTGGAGTTTGCTGGGGCTCGCCTGAACCTAGTGGGCTGAGGAGGACCCGGCGCCCGCGCTCGTCCGTGTTCGCGGGAGCCTAAAGCCTGACGTAAGAGCAAAGTTAGGTACGGTGCCAGTTTCAGAGGTCAACAGGATCACTGTGGGCCATCACACGCCTTGGACGACTCGCTGAGCTTGACCTCTGCCCCAATTTGCTTTCAGTGTCAGGACGGTGCTTTTGAGGTGACGTAATGGCATGAAAATGCCGAAAAGTTCAGTATTTTCCCCAAAAGACGTTTGTCAGCGTTGTACACCCTCCATATACCCAGCCGCAGAGCTGAATATCTCCTAACTGTGGAGCTAAAACATGTATTCCTAGGCCCATTTTAAAAGGTAGAACCACTGGAAATACCATAGGGCTGAGACGTTTACATTTTAAGACGTGTCTTGAACTGCTTTAAAGGAAGTAGTCCGAACACCGTTTTGGTGATTTTTCTTTGTTACAAGCGAAGAACATGAGGCACAGGGTGGTCACTCGCCTGAGATTCACCACAAGCACTGACTGGCAGCCGAGCTGGTTTACACTTGTCATCTCACTTTTACCTAATTGTCCTACGGAAAGACGTCCAGCTCAGTTGTGGTGACCAGTTGTCGGGAGTAATTTACCCCAGAGCCGAGTGTGCTTTTCTGTTGGTTCGCTGCTGACCGAGAGCGCTGGTTAGCACGAGAGAAACCTGATTAACAACTGAGTTTACTTTGAAAAAGTGAGTGTCCTTCAGGTAGTTGTAGAAAGTCGTATGGGCTAGGTTTACTTAATTTGAGTTCATTACCTGTTTGGCTTCTATTATGTCCTTCAGCTTTATAATACGTTGTGGCATTACTCATCGTTAGATGACATTTCTCCTGTAATTTCTGAGTTACATGTTCAGCTTTGTCTTCCTACTAAATGCTCCTATAAAACTGTAGACAAAGCTACATTTATAAAAGCAATCTCAGAGCCCATAATCATTGTTTCAGTAACAGCATTCATTCTATGTTACACGTTTGTGTTTTATACACATTGGTCAGACTGATTAACTCTAAATTGGTGGCTCCATCCCAAACTGGACTCTGGGGTGGAATTCTTGAAAGAGATCAGCGGAGGATTCATCATTGAAAAGCTTACTTTATTCCATTTATTTTTACTAAAGCTTCATTTTTCCCTCTAGTCGCCTTCTCTCGATCCTTGCCTCCATTAATGTCATTTTTGTGTTCTGTTTGTGTTTCTCACTAGCTTTTCAGATCTGTGTGGTGAACCCGCGAGCGCCTCACCATGCTGGCTGCAAGGCTTGTGTGTCTTCGGGCACTGCCTTCCAGGGTTTTCCACCCAACATTCACCAAGGCCTCCTCCCCCGCTGTAAAGAGTTCCATCGCGAAGAATCAGTTTTTCTTAACACCCAGCAGGGTAAAGATAATCAATTTTCATATTGTCTCATTGTCCCCCAGGACCAGCTTGAGGGTGGGTTGGCTTGGTTTGAGCATAGCATGGCCTTTCCTGCCTGTAGTTTAGACTTAAATTTACTGAAACAGTTAACAGTAACAGTCTTGTCGGTAATGTCAGCTTTCTCCCCACCCAGTTTTATATTTTTCTGGTCCTTCCTTCTTTATCATATGTAAAAGTGAAAAAGTTTCTGTAATTTTCCCATTGCTTACAGGCTCTTAGAATTTCTCACTTAGAAAATGACTAATTTGAGAATTATGTGGTATAGCAGGAAATTACATGTGGGGCCTCATCATATGCTTAAAAACCTAGAGATAATGCCAGTTGCCAGTACCATTTTTTTTCCCCATTTTATTGTTTCCGCTTTTTTGAGACAGGGTCATGCAGTATAGCTCAGGCCGACCTTGAACTCACTAAGTAGCCCAAGCTGTCCTCAAACTTGCAGCTTGCAAGAATCCTTAGCTGTAGGATTAGAGATACATAACACCACACCCGGCCTGCCAGTACTTTTTTTGTGTGTGTGAGACAGGGTCTCACTTTTGTAGCTCAGGCTTGCCTTGAGCTCAGCCTTGAACTCAGAGCAGTCCTCCTGCCTCTGCCTCCTGAGTACTGGGATTACAGGTGTGGGCCACCACGCCCGGCACTGCAGTATATGGTACTGATTACTGCTGGGCCTAAGTCTCCACACCCAGCATTGCTGTATGTGGTTACTGGGGATGGAACATGGGGCCTTGCACTTCCAAGACAGTCTTTGGAACCATTGAGCTAAGTCCCTGGCCCCTGCCAGTACCTTTTTAATAAGTTATTGAGGATACGGTTTCAGCTTTTGTTTGGAAAATCATGAAGTCTGTCAGATTAGAGAAGCCCTTTTCCTTTGACAACACATTTCTGCTCCAGCATTCAAAGGAGTAGAAGTTTGGAAGTATGAGATAATTAAGAAGAATAAGCAGCAAATGAGCACAACTTTCTCCCTGTTAAATTAACAGAATGTTGAAGAGGAACTAGAACAAAAGCAGTAGTCAAGTCTCCCATTGGCTTTGTTTTCAGAAGAGAGACTTTTCTTGAGCCCATTGTCTCCTCCTCCCCAGTACTTTGTGCTTATGAG
>PVIR01017263.1:11373-35333 GCA_004026965.1 Petromus typicus
AAAAAAGTATTCTGAGGGCCGGGGATATAGCTCAGTGGTTCCGGCGCCTGTCTTGCAAGTGCAAGGACCCGGGTTCGATCCCCGGTAACCACATAACAATACTGGATGTGGAGACTCACCCCAGCAGCAACCAGTACCACATACCACAGTGCCGGGCGTGGTGGCTCACGCCTGTAATCCCAGCACTTGGGAGGCAGAGGCAGGAGGATTGCTGTGATGTGAGTTGGAGGCTGAGCTCAGGGCCAGCCTGAACCACAAAGCGAGACCCTGTCTCAAAAAAAAAAAAAAAAAAGTATTCTGAAATTTAAATGTGTGTCACTGTGAAGATGGAGCTTGGTCTACATTTAATACTTTCAGTGACTTAACTTTTATTATGACATTACATCATAAAAAACACCAAACTGCTATAAACAGAGTATTCTAGTGTAAAGAGATCTTCTGTTTTACTGTTAACATTAATTGTTTTGGTGTGGACTATGTCTTTGCACATGTGTCAGGAATATGCTACCAGGTCAAGAATTGGAATCCGCCGTGGGAAAACTGCCCAAGAACTCAAAGAAGCGGCACTGGAACCGTCGATGGAAAAAATATTCAAAAGTATGTGGCAGACTTTAGTTTTTAACCTAAGGTCCGTGATATGTTTTAAAATTTCCATGAACAATCTCCTAAAAATGTGTATAAACTTACGTGTATGTACAGTTTTAGGGGGAAAAGGAGACTTATTACTGTGCTGGGATCTGAATACCCCAGAAAGATCAGTATTTTGCAGTGGATTTGGTTTTACTTCCACCTTTTTGGGAGAAATAAGATTAACATGCTGTGATCTAAAAGGTATAATCTAGTAAGAAAATTCATTTGAAATAATGGAGAATCTTCATTCAGCCTGTAATACTTCTGCACATCATCACATCAAAGTCACTTTGGTTCATAGTTTGGATTCCAGCTTTGCAGGTTCAGAGGTAGATTATTTCAGATCTAACCAAAGAATGCTACAGTTTATTAACAATCTTATAAATGTCAGTATATTACCCTGAGAGCCCTAATTAGGAACCCTCAGGTCAGCTTCTGATTAGTAGGTTGGCGCTAGAGAACAAATCATAAATTATGTAATGCTAGCATAGTTAACACTCTCAACAAGTTTAGAAAGTGGAAAAATGCTTTCATGAACATTGATCTCCAACAAGGGAGAGTTGCAGCTGGACAGGCAGGGTGGTGCACGCCTGTAATTCCAGCACTTGGGAGGCTAAGGCAGGAGCATTGCCAGAAGTTTGAGGTCAGTTTGGGTATGTAGTGAGACCCTATTTCACAAAAACCATGATAGGTTTTAAAATTTGACCCTGCCAAAAAAAGAGATGGAATGAGTTGGTAAGTGTCTATCAGTTCTGTAAACAAGAACACTTTCTCACTTAACTCTATGGCGTAGGCATTGATTACATTTCTCTTCTTTGGCCCTATACTTTCTTGACCTCGTGTAAAACTTTATCTTTTTTATTACCACTTTAGACACAGTATGGAAGACTGTAGACATTCCCCTTATGTTATTTTACCCCAAACTCCTACTCATAAAATAATGTGTATCACAGAAACTTTACCACGTCTGCTCATTGCCCTTTCGAATCCTGTTGGAGTGGGGTTCTTTAATCAGGTCTGGCTTCTCCTTTTCGTGATGTGATTGCACCTTTGTTTTGAAGAGTGTCCTTTCCTATTGGTGCCCTAACTTTGAGGGTATTTGTAATCCCCATGTGTGTGTGGCTGTTAGGAAAAACCAGCACTATGATTTGATTCCCTGCTAACTAACTAAAGGATTCACAGATCACTTCATTTGAGACCAGGCAGCCTTAGCTTGTCTTTCCTCCTCTGTTCTGCAGTTGACCAGATGGGAAGATGGTTTGTTGCTGGAGGGGCTGCCGTTGGCCTTGGAGCACTGTGCTACTATGGCTTGGGAATGTCTAATGAACTTGGAGCAGTTGAAAAGGCTGTGTAAGTAAATTGTCTCCAATATTCTCAAAAACCTTCCTTAAAACAAAAGTATCAATTCTTTTCTTATTTTTAGTCTTTGGTCAGTTTTGAAATGTTTTGTATCTAGGCTTTTTGTATTTGTATACGTGTTACAGGATTTGAGAAACGGGGAACCATTGGGAAACAGGATTTTATTCCAGGTTTTAGTGAACACCAGCTCAGAGAACTAATATCCAAGGGAAGAGCCTTGAACAAAGAAAAGTTGCAGTTTGGGCCGGGGGTTTAGCTCAGTGGTTCCGGCGCCTGTCTTGCAAGCGCAAGGAAGCGGGTTCGATCCCCGGTAACCACATAACTATGCTGGGTGTGGAGACTCGCGCCCAGCAGCAACCAGTACCACATACCACATACCACAGTGCCGGGCGTGGTGGCTCGCGCCTGTAATCCCAGCACTTGGGAGGCAGAGGCAGGAGGATTGCTGTGATGAGTTTGAGGCTGAGCTCAGGGCCAGCCTGAACTACAAAGCGAGACCCTGTCTCAAAAAAACCTAAAAAAAAAGAAAAGTTGCAGTTTTTCTACAAATGGTCAGAGGAGTTGGTCTCGCTAGGGACATAACCAAGTTTATAGAAATGGGACAAGCAGACTATTTTATACCTTCGCCTTGAAAGAAGTGAGAACCTTATGAATCTTCTGAGAACAAGATGACATACACTTTATTTCCAAGTCATACTTAGCAATTTTATCTGTATGAGAACAAGGAGTTACAGCTACAGGCAAGGGGTGGGGATAGGGCTGCCTTGGCCTGGGAAGCCTGTGCCCCTGAATCCTACATCATATGTCCGTGAGCACTACTTTGACATGTATCTAGTCAAACTGAAGTACAAATCTCTTAGCAAGGTGTGGTATGTCTAAGCAAAGAGAAAATATGTTGCTTTTAGTATAAGCCTCATGTAGTACTTATAAGCCTTATAAGTACATATGTTTTATTTAATCTTTACATTGACTCAAATATGTTTATTTCCATAATAAACTAATTGAGTGAAATGGGGAGCATTAAAGTGATTTAATTCACTGAGTTCGATTCCTGTACCATCACTTAAAAAGAGTGATTTAATCACTAGGTCGCCAAGCTCAGTCATTACTGAGCCATAATCCATATCCTTAGTTCTGTGCACCAACCATGTCATGTTTTTTACAGAGTTTGGCCTCAGTATGTGAAGGACAGGATACATTCCACCTACATGTACTTAGCGGGAAGCGTTGGTTTAACAGCTTTGTCTGCCTTGGCAGTAGCAAGAAGTCCTGTTCTCATGAACTTCATGATGAGAGGCTCTTGGGTGGTAAGTGTGCTGATTTTCATTTCCCTTTTCTACCTAAAGATTAAAAGATTAAGCGAAACATACCACAGTGCTGGACATGGTGGCTCACGCCTGTAATCCCAACACTCAGGAGGCAGAGGCAGGAGGATTGCTGTGAGTTCCAGGCTTGCCTGGGCTACATAGTGAGCTCAGGGCCAGCCTGAACTACAAAGTGAGACCCTGTCTCAAGAATGATTAGGTGAAATATTAAAAGTGGTATTAAGTGGAAAAATATTAAATTGAGTAAGTTTTTATTCAGTTTGAATTAGTATAATCGTATGAAATATGTGAGACATTCTTACTCAGCCGGTGTTTACTAAATTCAATTCTTTATTGAATATATATTTTAATAGCACCAAAGGGATTATAAATAAAATTACAGGATTATTTTTAGCTATGGCCAGTGGCAAACAGGTTCTATGATATAGCAGTTTTCTAAAAAATAAAAAGCAAATGCTAATACATCTTACAGATCAGTGGAAAATACTAGTCACAAATATCCAAGTAGTCTCCTATTAAGAGTAGAATAATATGCCACTGTTATTTCTAAGCTTCTTGACTTTTATAAGATTTTATATTCAGTGACTATTCATTGAATACTTGTTACTTTGCTAGACACCAAAGTACAATTTCCAATTAGGCCCTATTCTACTGACGGAAGAGATAGATTGGAGTACATGGCACAAGATACACCCAGAAGTAGAATGTGCAGAAGCAGCTGAAAGACCATTTGGTCTTGGACTATGAGGAAGTTCTATGAAGGAGACACTTATATCATCACGGTTGTTGAAAGCAATATGTTTTATTTTAAAATAGGATCAGAGTAGTTCTGTTCTACCAAACAGTTTGAGCAGAAGGCAGGAAGCGGAAAAACCTAATTTGAAAGGGGGCTTACAGTCCCTTTTGAGTGCAGTTTCAAGTGTTTGAGGTCTGGAGCTTGAAGAAGACATGAGTTCAAAGGGTCTTTGGGTTTCCAAGTAGAGGTCGGTACCTCCATCATCAAAAGCTGAGGGAGCACTTTGGCCAAGAACTAATACTGAAGAGCCTTGAAGCAGGTTTGCCAGCTATGTGTTTGTGAGATCTGAAATGAGGGGTGTTAGGGACAGAACTATAGCCACACAAGAGACTGAGGGCAGAGAGATTTATTACATACCATTTCCTCTTTTGGGGAGCTCAAATCCACAACTCTTTTACATTCTCCTTTAAGGTACCTAATTTTTTAGACAAGGTCTCACTGTGTATTTCAGGCTGGTCCTCGAACCCATAGAAATTCTCTTGGCCTCATCCTCCCAAGCACTAGGATGACAGGCATGTGCCACCACACCTAGTTTAATACTTCAGTAGTTTCAGAATTATGCTTTTTTTTTGAGACAAGTTCTCCTCTGTAGTTCACACTGGCCCTGAGCTCACTTATGTAGCCCAGGCTGACCTTGAACTCTCAGTAGTCCTGCCTCTGCCTCCCAAGTGCTAGGATTACAGGCGTGAGCCACTATGGCCAGCATTGTGGTTTGTGGCACCAGGAATCAAACTTGGGACATTGCAGTTGCCAGGCAGACACCAGAAGCACTTAGCTAAATCCCCAGCCTCAGAATTATGCTTTTCAAGTGAATGTCATGACGGCTAGCTTAGGGGTTGATAAGGCGCAGAGATGCATAGCAAGTTCTCACTAGAAGTGACAATTCTCACTGTGAATCAAGGTCACATATTATAAAACTAAGCTGTATGTAAAATTTTAAGCCTTCAAATAAGACTTTAAGTATCTTCAAGACTTGAAAGAAACCTTGTGCTTGGGCCATGCCCTCAGCCCTCTCTGCAAAAGCGTATCCCCCTCCACTGCCAACCATGCTTCAGTAAAAGAGTTGAGAAAGGGGCCAGGGATTTATCTCAGTGGTTCCGGCGCCTGCCTTGCAAGTGCAAGGATCCTGTTCGATCTGTTAACCATGTACAACAATACTGGGTGTGGAGACTCACACCCACCAGCAATCAGAACCACATACCACAGTGGCAGACACCTGTAAGCCCAGCACTCAGGAGGCAGAGGCAGGATTGCTAGGTGTTCAAGGCTGAGCTCAGGGCCAGCCTGAACTACAAAGTAGTGAGACCCTGCTCAAAAACCAAACAAAGTTGGGAAAGCCAAAGGCTGGTGCTGCAGGGATGAACATGGAGCGCCTTGGAGGAGGTGCAGGTGGGGCGGTGTGTGGATTGATTGTCTCAGGTGCCTTGGAACAGAGGGGTCTTGATGCTGCTCCTAGGCAGTCAGACCGCCTATTAGGAAAAGCTGCGGAGGTGAGCTTCGGTAACAAAGAGGTGCTCTTCGCCACTATGAAGAAGGCTTGAAACGCCTGCTCAGTGTAGCTGGAGTGTGGGATGGACAAAGTTAAAAGGTCAAGCAAACTGAATCTCATGTGATCTTTAAGGACAACAGTAGAATTACAGTACAGTAACCAGAATACACCCCACAAGCAGACGTGTGAAGTGTTTTTTATTTTTCGTGGACAGCAGTGGCATGGAGCCCAGTTTGATTTTCTGCATTAATTGGGACTTTTTTGTCCTCTGCAAAAACAGCAGTTATATTTTCCTGAACTTTACATCAAAGGTTGAGCGTTGTCGTGCCCATGAGTCAGACAGTGGACTGAGCATGGAGGCCCAGTGTTTTGCCACAGGATTGCTGGCCTCTGAAAATACTTACTGGTTTTAGGATTTGCTAGCCAAAGTATATTTGCTTTCTGATTCGATCTAAGAGTGTCAAGTTTGCACTCTTGGCTTTAAATTTCTTGAAGATTGACCATCCCTGTTTCCCTTCCTTTATATTATTTTTTGTTGTTCAAACACAAAGACCATTTTTATGTCATTGGAGATCTAAGATACACAAAAAATGAGAGTCTAGATAACCATAAATCTAGGAGGATAGAAATGTGGAATCTTATATTTTTTATGTGCTATGAGTAATATTTTCTTCTATTTTTTAGCTTTTCATATAGCAAGTAAGAAATTTAAGACAAACTCAAAGCAATCCTCCTGCCTCTGCCTCCGGAGGTCTGGGTGTGAGCATTTGATATGTGATACTAGGGATCAAACTCAGGGACCTTGCACTTGCCAGGCAGATGTCAGAACCACTGAGCTAAATCCCTGGCCCAAAATAAGATTTTTTTAAAAGGGCTGGAGCTATGCTCTGTGGGAAGCCCTGGCTTCAGTGCCGGCACTAAGAGACATAATGTTCTGGGATTCTTATAGAGATTTTGTTTCACCTCTGTCAGACAGGGATAAAAATCATGAAAAGAGGATGGTGCCAGGCCAAGCTCCTGTCCTGCTATCTCATATATGACAGCAGGGGGCGTCCTGCTCATCCAGCTGAGACTAAAATCCTGCGCATTCATGAGCTATAGTGCAGGATTCAGTTTATTCTCCACCTTCTCCGATCTGATAAAAAATGCCAAACTGCACTTGAAATGTAGGTTTCTGCTTTGCTTTTATTTAAAAATCGTTTTTTTTCTTCATACTGTGTCTTCCAGACAATTGGTGCAACTTTCGCAGCCATGATAGGAGCTGGAATGCTGGTCCGGTCCATACCGTACGAACGACGTCCGGGCCCAAAGCATCTGGCCTGGTTACTCCACTCTGGTACATTCTGAATTGTGAGCTACCTAAGAACAGCCTGTTTAAAGTGACTCGTGACAAGTGTAAATGTAATTTCCTACATTAGTTACTGGTCACAGGATTGTCACACCTTTACCTTGAAAGATTGTTTCTAAGACCATAGACATCCTGAAAATAGAGCTTTGGCTCCTTGTGATGATGTCAAGCAAGTGTAGATTGACTGGAATGTGCTTTGTCAGTACCAGGAAGATTTCAGGTTTGATGTGTCACTTGAGAAATTTGCTTTTGTCTGGTGTCTTCAGAAAAAAAAACTCTAGAGAAAGTTGTAAAAATCTTTCTGCCACTTGCAAAACTGATGAGGATTCTAATAGCAATGTCATATAGAATTCCTTTTTCCCACATCTTCCTCTGAGAGCACACACATTTTTAAGTTAGTCATCCTCATGGACCTTATTACTTAATCCAGAAATGTCAGTCTTGAGTAAGAAATGCCCCAGTACTGAAGATCCAGGGTAAAGTTAGCTGTGTGCCTGTTTAAGGAAAGCTAATTTGTCCTGCTTCCCACTGAAAGTGTGCCTTCTCCAAGGTTATTTCCCATTTAAAGAGCTCATTGACTTCTGCTGAGTAGTGATTAGATTTCCTCTTAGAGTAACAAGCATCTGCCAGAGACCCCCTGCACTTCATTTGTTCTTCCTCTTGTTACTTGAGTCCCTATTGGCGGCAGACCCAAAGGGGTTTTTAGTGTTTTTTAAGTGGATTCTTGTATGTTGTAAAAACAAGGAATTTTACAGTACTGAAGATGTAGAGAAGCATTTGACTAGGAATATATTAACATAGCTACTCACAGTGTGGATGGCAGTTGTGGTTATGAAATCTGCTGTGCAGTGTTACCCAAGGGGAGCTGCTGCTGATCACACCGCACCATCGTGCGGAACTACAGGTTAAGGCAGCAAGCACATCGGAAGCTGCATTGTCCTCTTGGTCATTACTTACAAATGCTTACCGACCATGTACCCTTTCCGCAGGGGTGATGGGTGCTGTGGTGGCGCCTCTGACCATACTGGGCGGCCCTCTCCTTGTCAGAGCCGCATGGTACACCGCTGGCATCGTGGGCGGCCTGTCTGCTGTGGCTATGTGTGCGCCCAGTGAGAAGTTTCTGAACATGGGTGCACCCCTGGGCGTGGGCCTGGGCCTCGTCTTCGTGTCCTCATTGGGTAAGCTCATGTGCCTCCGGCACTTAGTCCTCAATTCATGTGTCCTAAGTTGTGACACGGGTATCTTAATTCATTTAGAGTCGTGTTTAAAGTTATCTAAAAGGCATGCATTCATGTGATTGGCTCTGGTTACCTGAGCTCTTCGAGATGCTGGCACATGGCCAGCCATCGCCACTGGTCTTGTCAGAGACATCTGAAGTGGTCTGGAGAAGGGGGGTTGCTGTGGCACAAGAGCCCTCTGTAGGCCAGGCGACCCCTGGGGACACGTGCCACGGGCTCTGAAACGCTGTCAGCCAGCCTGCCGTCTTAGTCTTGTCATGTTACCTGCACGGTGCTCCAAAGAGATTTAAGTCGTGTCACTTAGTCAAGTTATGGGCAATTCTTTTTAAAAGCAGCAACTCAATTCTCTACTCATTTTGATTTCAGGGTCAATGTTTCTTCCACCTAACACTGTGGCCGGTGCCACTCTCTACTCGGTGGCGGTGTATGGCGGGCTAGTTCTTTTCAGCATGTTCCTGCTGCGTGATACTCAGAAAGTAATCAAACGTGCAGAAATAACCCCAATGTACGGAGTCCAGAAGTACGATCCCATCAATTCGTAAGTAGCTTTCATCGGTTACATCGGTGTTGGCCCTGCTTTCTGTCTGTTGGTCTCCCGTGGTCCTGCCATGGCAAAGTCACACAAGCTGGGCAGCTCCAGGCAACAGGAATTTCTAGAGGCCGGCAGTCTGCCCCTGTGTCCTCGGGGTTGTCGCCCTCCCGGGGAAGCTGGCTGTGCGCTGTCTGCTCCTAGCTGCCAGGGGCCATCTGTGGGGGTGTGATGCTCCGGTCTCTACCTCCATCTTCACATGTGGTTCTCCCTGGGCGTGTCCCTGGCTCCTCTTATAAAGTCAGCGGTAGTACTGGGGCAGAGGCTCGCTGTGGTCCACACTGACCTCAGCCTAACCTGCATTCAGTCACCTTAATAAAGAGTATCTCTTCAGGAGGCCACCTTTATAGGCACCAGGGTTAGCATTACACATGTGTTTGTGGTGCACAGGTCAGCCCGCAATAGTGGGTTTGTCAGATTTGACTATTTTGTTTCTGCTGCAGTTTGATATCTTGCTTTATTAAACTATATATTTACATTTCTGGAAAACCTCTAGTTTCAGTTAAGTGGAACATTTAAGTATGGATTCATTTAAAGTACTATACTTTTTATTGGGAAATGTGCGTAGTTGACCAAATTTTTAGGAGAAAAGAAAGTTTGAAAACTAGAACATCTTCAGTTTCCATTTTAGAGATACTCAACTTTAGTTGGCATTCAGTATTACAATGTTTTTCTCCTCTACGATTCTACCAAAATTGTTTCTCTCTTTTCATATTTGGTTTTTTGATGCTGGAGATCAAACTTGGGAACTTGTACTTGTGAGGCAGGCACTGAAACCACTGAGCTAAGTCCTGGGCTCAGTACTTTGTTTTTGTGATACCAGAGATCGAACTCATGACCGTGCACTTGCAGGGCCCCACCACTAAGCTACCTCCCCAGCCCTCTATCAAAATTGTTTTATTTAAGCAGTTTTTTAGCATTTCATGACAGTTTTACGTTTTTTTTTTTTTTGTAGTTCTTTCAGACAGGGTCTCACTTTGTAGTTCAGGCTGGCCCTGAACTGTGTAGCCTAGGCTGACCTCAAACTCACAGCAGTCCTCCTGCCTTTGCCTCCTGAGTGCTGGGATTAGAGGTGTGAGCCACCTCGCCCAGTTTAAGCCTTTTCCTTTTTTTTAAGTTTTGTTTTTGTTTTTTTGTGAATGAGGGATTGAACTCAGGACCTTGCGTTTGCCAGACAGGCACTGTGCCACTGAGCTAAATCCCTCGCTCATATTTTAAATATTTTTTTTCTTTATCTAATCTAAAAATAAAACCCAGTGTTATGATTTTGAAAACATTACTGTAAGATCAGATTTGTAGCACTTGCCTTCAGTAAACTGGGTGTTTTAAAATACCAGACTCTGTCTGCCATGTTTCTATAAAGGTGTCTGTTTGGTTTTCTTGCCTGTCACCCAGGAGTTATTTTTGTTTTGTTTTTTTGCAAGATACCATACTTATAGTGTCAGAAAACAGAATAATGCTTTCAAAAACTGCTCCCAAAATTCAAAGGCTAGTGTATAGAAAGGAAAATCTTGACTGTTCTAAGTTAGTATTTTATTCATTGCCTGTAAACATTTATTTTAATTTCCATTTCACATAGCAGAACAAATAATCACCCTGCGCCAGCTGGTCATCATTATTGGGATTGACGGCCATGACGGACGTCTGTTTCTTTTCTAGGATGTTAGCAATTTACATGGACACATTAAATATCTTCATGCGAGTTGCAACTATGCTCGCAACTGGAAGCAGCAGAAAGAAGTGAAGCACCAGCGCCTGACGCCTGACTCCGACGCACCGGACGTCTCTTGCTCCGTGGGGAGAGGCTCACTACAGCGTTTGTGTGAGCCACACTTGTTGAGGCTTAGAGGATAAGAATGTGTCTGCACGTTAAAAAATATTCCAGTAATGTGACCCTCTTGTCGGCTTTTTCTTGTAGAGAATAAATTCTGTAATTCTCTTGCCAGTAGCACATAAATATGTCCAGTTCTCATGTTTGAGTAATATTAACACACTTCATTTAATGAATGTGAAAACTAAGATTTGTGTTAGGATTTTTTTCAATTATTTTACCATTTTTGTGTTCATTAGTGTAAGTGATATTGGCAAGTTTGTGTTTGCCTGTTTATTTTTTGACACAGATCATGGAAGTGATGTTAAGTGACGATAGAGGCTTTGGTGTAGAGACTGGAGAGAACTAGTCATTGAGGCCATTTTGGGATTGTGATGAGGTGGTGACAGACTGAACATTCGGAATAGACAAGTGATCGCTGTTTTTACATTCACCTTTGAAACAGACGGGATATGTCCTCCTGCTCTGCCTCTCCGCGCCATCACTGGCGATGAGGCCTGGGGAGGACGTGTGGGGCAGTCCGGGTGGAACTGTGTGCATGTGTGTGAGTTTTCCAAGTCCTGAGTCTCCTAAAGCAACACATCAACGTCTCTAGATAGAAATGTTCAAAGCGTGAGCTGTTGCTGAGGTGGTGTGGTGTAAGCATTGATGCCGAGTGAATACTTGCTGGCTTCCTCCCCTCTTCGGCTTCTGGCGTCATGAGAAAACCCTGCTGTGGCTTGCACTGGAGATATCCATGAGTGTCCCCTGCGTTCCCTCTCAGATGAGGCGCCGCAGGGCAGAGCAGAGCCAGCTAGCTGTCTGTGTGAAAAATGAATCACAAGTGTGCTGGGCACAGCGCTCTGATAGTTTCCCCAGCAGTTTTCTCTTTTGTCTTGTATAGAACATTGCTTAACTTTCTTGTGACATTTATAAGTTTTATGATACAGACCTGGAAGTTTTTAATGATGGAAGAAGTCTGTGTGATTTCTGAGATGATTGCTATTTTGATAAATATTTATTGCAGAAATCTTAAAATAATTTTTAACCATCTCACATTACATAGAATCCTTATATATCAAACAATAAAAGCTTTCTGAGGCCGGACGGTGATGGTGTCCTTTTTCCGACTGAACTGAACTCACACCATTTGAGCAGGGATTTCTTGAAGAAGGCTGCCTCTGTTCGTCTCAGCTCTTGACGCTTCTGTTTATTTTTTATACGACACTGGACAGTTTTTTTAAACTTCTCCATGCCCGTTTTCCCCACCTGTTAAATGAAGATACTAGCAAAACCTACCTCAGGATTAAGGTGAAATGTGCGAACCCCTAGTAACTATTGTAGCTCCTCATGCTGGTTTTTTTTTCCCCCATTAAATTAAAAATAAAAATGTAAATAATGCTAGTTTTCTGTCATTTTCCAACCTGTCTCAGCCTCCATGCATTGTCAGTGGGATTTCAGAGTGAAATCTTAACTATCTGTTGTCTTTGATCACATTTTAGAGCTAAAGTTTCTATCTTTATTTTCGGATAATACCACGCAGAACAAAGCTGGTACAATTTCAGCAGTGATATCAGACAAAGGTTGAATTAGAAAAGTCAAGTGTTTTTTGTTTTGTTTTGAAACAAGGTCTTGCTTTTGTAGGTCAGGCCAGCCCTGAGCTCACTCATGTCACGCAGGTGAGCCTGGAACTCACAGCAGTCCTCCGGCCTCTGCCTCCGAGTGCTGGGATTACAGGCGTGAGTCACCACGCCTGGCGTGTGGTGTATGAGACTGATTGCTGGTGGATGTGTTGTATGTGGTTACCGGGATCAAACTCGGGCCCTTGTGCTTGCAAGGCAGGCGCTAGAACCACTGAGCTAAATCCGCCCCCCACCTTTTTTTTAAATCAGTTTATTTTTTGAACTTTTTTTTTGGAGACAAAAATCTCACTTTGTAGTTCAGGCTGTCCCTGAACTCACAGTGTAGCCCAGGCTGACCTCGAAGTCACAGTGATCCACCTACCTCTGCCTCCCAAGTGCTGGGATTACAGTTGAGCACCACCACCCCTGGCAGTTTATTTTTAAACTTCCTGGCAGTAATTTGTTAAACAGTACCTAACTTTTTCTGACTTTGCTAGAACAATAGAGACCATAAAATATTAAGGTAGCCACATGAAGTATGATTAATAATTCTCAAATAAAGCTGTACTAATTGGCTTGTTTTAGATACCAGTGTTTCCATTTTCATTCTCACGACCTTGGGGGACTGAGGAGCCACAAATAGTCTTTAGGCCACACAGAAAGGAAAACATGGCCATTTTACAATTTCCAAAGGGCGGTCTGCAGTGTTGCAGGACAGCCTGAGATAATGTGGGTTTTGAAAACAATTGCACAAAATAAAGACCTGTGTGCTTGGAGGGGAGCAGCCTTGTGAGCTCAGCCAGGGTCCGGGGCGAGTGTTGGGTGAGCGCCACGGAGCCGGCTACAGGAACTGAAGGCTCAGAGGGATCTTCCTGTCCAGGTATGGGTGAAGCAGCGTGTGGCCGGGTGACCTGTGGACATCCAGAGCATGCTCCTGCTTTGACCTGCTCACAGAGCAAGAAATGGAGTCGTTTCAGGCTGTGTAGTGCTCAGTGACAGTGTCAGTGGACGTGCGGCCCGGAGAACAGCCTCCAGCGCCCGGGAGCGGGTGACCAGGTGGGAGCAGAAGGCAGCCGGCCGCTGTAGGTGGGGAGTTTGGCGCCGGCAGCACCATCAGTCCACGTGAGTCAGCTCTCCCGAGATGGGAGGAGAGTTAGGCACACTGCAGCAACAGATGGAGTGGGCGGCAGATGCTGCCCCCGTGACTCAGGATGCGCTCACAGAAAGTACAGAGTGACTGTCCCAAGTCCCTGCCAGGGGAGTAGAAGGGGCAAGTGTCTGCACACGCAGAAAGGAAGGGTGGTACTTGGCAGGGGAGGTCTGGCCCGGACCCCACAGGCCGCGTCCCGGAGTGTTCTGACCTGCTCACCCCCGCCTTCCGTCTCCCAGCTGTGAACCATCTCCCAGCCCTGAGCTGTGGGCACAGCCCAGGGGCACCTGGGGTATGACACGAAGTGTGCTCACCCGCCTCCTTCAAGTAGAATAGTGATCAAGGAGAGATGGGGTTTTCAGCTGGAAATTCCGAGTGGCAGGAAATGGGCATCTGGTAAGAAAGTGAGTTCTCTCGTACAGTACGCAGCTACCTGTATTTTTTTTTTTTTTTACAAAAAGGAAAATATACATGGAGAGAAAGTCATGATTGAAACACCCTGGAGGATATCTCTGTTCTGGGAACTAGCAGGAAGACACGCATGTGGAAAGTCTCCCCTCCTTTGGTGCAGGGCTCAGCCTTCTGGGACCCCAGGACCACAGACACACGCACACCTGCTTGACCTGAGGTTGAGGGGTGTCAGGCTGGGGACAAGAGAAGCAAGGTGCCGCCTCATGGGAAGCCAGCTGCCACCTCAAGGGCCCGTCACAGACTCATGGTACCCGTCCGGCCCAGTGCTGCCTGAGGCAGAGCCCTTGGCATTCCTGCTCCTCCTCTCTGCACCCCCATTGTGTCTCCGGCCCTTGCTCTACACTGGGTGACTTCAGTCCACATTTGGAAGTGGTGTCAGACACTTAGACCTAAACTCCATCTGGATATGCCCGTCTTCTTCCTCCCGTCCTGGTAAGGACAGGTCCCAGGGAAGCATCCTCCTGAAGTTGGAGGGTCTTGGAGACAGTTTGCCACTGGGGAAGGGGGTTAGATGCAGCAGTTTGTGCTCTGGTCATGCCTCCTAGCAACTAGAATCTACGCTCATGTATGAGGTATGACCGAGATGTTTAGATCAAATTATTCCAACCCAAGGCACATCGCCACAAACCCCTCTCAGGAACTGCCTTCCTTTGAACACACTTGTTCCAGCCTTGCTGCTTTCTCAAGCAATTCTGAAGTCATTCTTGAGTGTCTTTACAAAATTAGAATGAAGGCTGCTGCTGCACCAGCCCAGGGGAAAGGCAGGCTCCTAACAACACTGTGTGCCACCCTCCTTCCTAGGCACGGCTCTGTGTGACTGGCTCTTCCCCAAAGTCAAATGGCCAGGAACCATTCACACTTTAAATCCACTCGGCATGGAGGCACCCAGGACAGCACAACTAACACCACAGAGGTGGATGGAGAACGCTTCAGAGTGAGGAGAGGAGTGGGGTGAGCGAGGCGGAGGGCAGTGTTCTGGGCGGAGTCGTGACCAGGTGTCTTATCAACGTGGATCAGCCTAGAAGACAATGCCGACTAAGCCGGCACAGAAAGACAAAGTTGGTTTCTGTGGAATCTGCAACAATTGAACTCTGAGAAGCAAGGAAAATAAATGACGGTTACCAGACGAGGAGCAGGAGGTACAGTTCAGGTGTTAATTAGTTCAGTCACCTCACACTGCATTCATAATCCAACACACTGCATACCCTGGTTACATACATTAATTGGTCATAAAATCACCTCCATTAGCCTGTGCTGAGAGAATTCTTCAGCATCAGGAAATGAAGCCAAGGGCAACTAGGCTGTATTAATCACCTCTCATCCCTGAGATAACACCCCTGACTTCCACAACGTAAGGGAAGTTTCAGTCAGTGGGGGGCTGGTAGAGAAAAGCCACTCAAGTCACGGAGCAGGAAGGGCACAGCAGAAGCCAGGGACGCGCCTCGCCTGATTAGATGCTGCCGCCCAGTCAGGCCCCAGTAAGAACTCACGGGGGCTAATGACCCTCGACAGTGTGGCTCTGGGAGGCTGGATTCCAGCTGAGACACATGGATCGAAACTGTCCAGAAATTTAAAAAGCAAAGTCTTGAATAGAATTGACCTTTGGGTGAGCATTAGATATAAATTTCACTAGGGCTGGGGATTTAGCTCAGGGGCAATGCGCCTGGACGGCAAGCACAAAGTCCTGAGTTTGATCCCCAGAACCACAAAAAAAAAAAATAGGTAGATAGACAGACAGACAGATTCACTAAAATCTCAAGATTAGAATGACTCCTAAGTTGAGGCTGATGAAGTGTAACAATGACTATAATAAACATGTACAATAAGTCCTGGAGGTGACAGAAAAGCTGTGTGTCCCAACCGTGAAAGCTGGCCACATAATAGAGAAAATTATTTGTAGCACAACAGTTCGGCGTATTACATCCTCGTGAGGTGAAAGCACGCAGGGCTCTGGTCTGGACACAGCTCTCAGTCAGTGCTGGGCAGGTGGAGAGGCAATGATTGTACAAGGCGCACTGAGAAAACCGCTGAGGGAATGGGCAAAGACCAGCGGACCCCAGGCCAGCACTGAGGAGCAGAGGAGCAGCTGCCAGGGCGCCAGGCTGGCCTCGCAGGTGCTGCACATGGCCCTGCCTTGTGCAGGTGGCGACAGTGCCCTCCAGCACTCTCCTGGTAGGGCTGCCAGGCGATGGGCAGCCACCATGTGGAAGCAGGGCAGCCCCACAGCCAAGAATGTGTGTGCAGACAGACCCAGAGAGTGGGAAGGTGAAGAGCAGCAGGAAAAGTCACAGCACCATGAGAGCGAGGGGTCAGCAAGGGCAGCAGAGGAGGGCACCGGCCCCCACTTTAGTCTTGATCTGGGCAGGTGAGATCCAGCGCCAGCTCTGGAAGAAGCTCAGATTAGCTGCACTTGGACTGAGCTCACCGTGGGGTGGGGGGCCCTCTGCGCATGAGCCCTCATAGCTCTGGAGACCTGGTCCCTCTGAGGAATTCCCTTTTTTGCAAAACGTAGACAACCTTTGCCTCCACTAAGGAGAATGCCAGTGCCAGCCTCCCTGAAGTTCACTCCAGGGCCACATGGAGCACCTGGCTTCCTCCGTCATGAACTGCTCTGCAATTTACCAAGCAAATAAAGGCGCGAGAGCCGCTCTGATCATCACCGGCCTATAAAGCACGGGGCGGGGACAGCGGGACACAGTCGCTATGAGGGCCAGTGTGCTCCCACCTCGCTACACAGCGCGAGGTCACCACACGCAGCTTCCTCATGGCTCTTAGAAAAAGACAGCTGTGACTGGAGCTGTTTCTCTTCTTGGTGAAACTGCCCGGAGTCTCTGCACCCTTTTTTTACCTCTCAGGAAAACTGCCAGAAAAGTTCTCAAAACTTAAATTCTTTAAATGATTTCTTTGGAAATCATTGAAACACTCTAATCTGATTTTTTATTATAAAAATTGCTCATGCTTAAAATTTAACAAGTGTTCCCATTAAGACGCTTCTCATTTTCACCTCTCTCAGCTCAGTGTGAGATTTTGAACACTTGAAAAGCTGGAGGTGTTTCTTCCTTTTTTAAAGTAAGAAGTTGACAGTTATCTTTGAAATGTTAAAAGCAGGTGGAAATCTGTGAGCAGTGGTTTTGCCCAGAGGAGGGGAGGGTTGAGCCTGGATTGACACTTTATAACCTGTGTTATTTTATCCTGGGCTCCGATCGCTTCGGTACTTTTTGTGCAAATTCAGAAGCAGGCGGAGAGGCTGGGGAGGTGGCTCAGCACTTAGCATGTGTGAGGCCCAGCTTCAGGCCCCAGCTTGGCCGGGGGAGCACATGGAATTCTAACAATCTCTTCTAGCAATCTCTTCTTCCTCTGAAACATATGGTCCCAGAGAAACCTGCAGATCTGCAGATCTGTGAATGGTGTGTGTGTGTGTGTGTGTGTGTGTGTGTGTGTGTGTGTGTGTGTGTGTAACACAACCCTTGAGGTAGTGATTCTTCCCGGTCTAACTGGGTAGTATCCTTAAGGCTCTGTCCTATAATAAAACCAAAGGCTGTGGAACAAACCTAAAGTCCTTTTCGGGGTCCATAGCTGAGTGGCTAGGGAATCTTGGGAAAGTTATCAAAGTCCTGGGTTTGCTCACTGGCAGGTCCAGAGAACTCTCCATTCTCCTAGATGTCTGCTCCTGGTTTCTGATCCACTAAGTGAATAGGGTCTGGCGTTCAGCCCTGGCCTCACCCTGGCCTCACCCTGCCCTCTCTTACAGCGAGGTGGTTTTTCCATCTCTGCCCAAATCAGCCGGAACCATCCCAATGCAGTGCACCTCACATGGCAGCTAACAGTGAGTGCCAATCCGAGGGGTCCTGCTGCCCAGAGAATGTGGTAGCACCATTTCCAAACCACCCCGGATTAAAAAAAAAGAAAGAAATAGTGGAACCAGTCCTCAAGGTGGTCCAGACACATAATCCAAAACACCCCTGGGAAACAAACTTAGGGAACTCAGCTCTACTGCTGTGTGGAAGAACGGGGTGCTTGCCAGCGTCACCCTGCTTCGTGCCTGGTGGCCCCAGGTCTCTCCTGAGAGCCAGATCTGGCACTGACCCGGCACTGCTGGGATCTTTGGGCTCACTCCTGCCTGCGCTGCAGCCCAGGGCTCAGGCGGAGCACAGCCTGCTGAGCGGTCAGCCTGGGCTGCCCCAGGCACTGACCAGTGGGACCTGACCAGTGCTTTACATGCGTTAACTCCAGAGCTTCAGCCAGTGCACGCAGGCATCAAAGCTGTCTGCCGCTGATTGGTTACAGAGCTGCCTCGAGCATTTGGCCTCAGTTCTCTGATCTGTGGCCTGAGAGGAGGGCAAGGGAATCCCACCATGAGCCCGTCTCCCGCAGCAGGGAACGTCTGATGTTCTGCCAGGAGCCAGGGAGAGATGAATGGAACCTGGCTTCTTCCCCTGTGCCCTTGTACTTGGGGACAGACGGCCACTCCATCACAAAGACAGACTCAGTTCTGTGTCGTCCGCACAGGCAGGCTGTGGGCATCTGTGCCCACTCGTGTCAGGAAGAGACACACTGCCCCAACCGCTCTTGCTTTCCCATCACACTGATCCCTCCCATGCTCAACTCAGGGCAACCCCACCCTGACATTTTCCTCTGTGTCCTTCCTGGAAGTGTGTTTGCAAGTTCTTCAGTCTTTTAATTTTCTCAACATCAGCCTGGGGATATGGAGCCACTCCCTTCTCAGGCACTGATCCTTCCTGCCCGAGTCTCCCACCCACCTCCTGGATGACAGCTTCTCAGCGGCCCATGGCAAGCGTTCCACAGCAGGCCTGGACCTAGACATGGTCACAGCACTGCGGAGGCCCTGTGAGACTCACAGCTGACCACAGAGGCCCTGCTGGCCCCACGGCACCTGCCCTGACTGCCGGATCCTGGCTCACCTGCTGGGCTCAGACCGTGTGTCCCCAAAACCCTGCTGAGAGGTGAGAGTCACGTCGTGCACTGGCACTGCCCGCACCTGGGCTGAGGAAGGCTGCACCAGGAAGAGACGCAGAGGAATCTGTTGCGATGAACAGAAGCTGGATCGGGAGTGGACTTGGGGGCAGCCCCGGCAGAGGCTCGTGGTGGGACAGGCAGCACCTTCCCACCATCTCCCCAAGGCCCAGAGATGCCTGCCCAGCACCCTCCATTACGGTAAGGCAGGCTCTACGCATGCTCAGGGAGCCAGAGACACCAACTCCGATGGGAGGGAGCTCTGAACACTGTGTGCCCACTCCACCTGGCCAGCACCTGCATGCCGGCCTTTGCCTATCTCTCTCCTGCACTGGCCCAGGAAGCCCACCATGACCCAAGTGCCTATGCCAGCCGCCTCCCAGACCCCCGGTCATGCCCTCCTCACTCTGGACTACACAGTGCCCCTCTCCTTGTAAGTGCCCCTGGCATTTGGCATGGATGGCACTTTCTGTCCAGTGTTGTAGTCACCCATGTGCTCAGCTGCCTTCACCAGGATGAGCCCGATCCCTGGCACAGCCAGTGTCTCCCAAGTGCCCAAGGCCTAGAGCACATATCTAAGACTCTGGAGTGGGCGACAGTTGAGTGTCCCACACGGGACAGACTTTCCCCATGCCAGCCTGTTCAGATCCTGCCACCAAGCTGACCTTAGATGTGACGTGCCTTTCATCCTATCACTATCTTAAATGCCTTCGCGGGCCAGTGACAGCTCCGCGTGGTGTTGCAGCAAGGTGAGAGCTAACTGATACACATGCTTCTGTACACACCCCCAGGCGTCCCTGTGCCCATTTCACAGATGGGCAGCACATCTAAAGACAGAGATAGACAAGCCCAAGGTCACACTACTGAATAACGTCAAGCAGGGATTTAAATCCAGGCCATTTACAACCACGCCTGAGGCTCCGCAGGGGCCTTTATGGGCCCCTTCTCTCAGCACCATCTAAGAAGCTGGCAGGAAGATCCGCACTTCGCGGAATGATTACTGACACTAAAAGTTAACGTTTAATCCAGCTCTGCGCTGAGGCACGAGTTTCCTGCTCTGACTTGTGAGCCCAGCGTGGTGGGACCTGGCGCGTTCCAAGTCGGTAAATACTTTCCAATCTCGAAAAGCTGGTTCTTTTCTTCATGGGAGGGGAGGCCTCTCCTCTCTGTGGGACTCAGGGCTGCCCTGCCCTCCCCTTACCTTGGTCTTAGCCAAAAGGCCGAGAAGGGATTTGCCCTCCCCTTTCCTACCGAAGCTCTTATAAAGTGTCTGTGGTCGGCCTGAGACAGGCCACCTGCCACCCGGCACCGCACGCACCCTCCCGCCGGCCCGAGCCTCCAGCCAGCCCGCCATGCGGCTTCTCGTCCTCTCCGGCCTCGTCTGCCTCCTCCTGCTCTGTGTCTCCGTCTTCTCCGGGGAAGGTAGGGCTGCCCCAGGGTGGTCTGAGCGGGACTCCAGTATCCAGGGAAATTGGAATGGGACCTGCTGGAGCGCCGGTCCCGGTGGGCATAACCAAGCCCCTTACAGCGCCATGCTGGAGCGCAGGTCCTGGTGGGCATAACCGAGCCCCTCAAAGTGCCAGGGGCCAAAGAGAGGCTCTTCTTTACCTCTGCTCCGCCTCAGTCCTTGGGAGGCATCTGTCCCTGTATGAGGCCGGGTCAGAGGGAAGCCTTGCTGGGTGACAAATAGATCAGTGAGTTCACCATGTGCACTGGACTCGGGCTTCATGCGTGGAACGTGCCCGGGGCCGGGCGGCTGGGCACAGGCACATGGGCGCGTTCACAAGTGGGGGACACGGTCTCCTCACACTGGATGCGAACGCTTAGCCGCCTCTCCTCTCGTGTCAAAGAGCTGAGTACTGCAGGCTCTTTCTGTTGCACAGCCCTCTAGACAACTACCTGCTTTTTGTTTTTTCTTTATGGTGATGGTTATTTTGACATTTATTGGAGTGGAGCATACAGGAGAGCAAAACACTCAGCATCTCGTACTTCAAGAATAGCCATGTTCAACCTTTTTGAAGGTGCCTGAATCATTTTCTAAAAATTTAATTGGTACCCCTCTAGATGCTCAGTGCTGCCTTCATTTATCACTCTTCTCTAATCACTAAAAATACTCCAGACTGAACTCGCTCCTTCACACCTCAGTGTCAGCAGTGGTCCCCTGTGAGCAGTGGGACCGCAGGAAGTGTTGATGTGCGTGGGGAAATGTGATCAGAACTTGTCGGCCTGGCTCACAGCATGTCATCTGACTGGCCTCCGTCAGGGACAGGTTCGCGGTCAGGGTGTAACTTGAATGGCGACTCCCAAAGATGATAGCAGTCCATAAACATCCTGTCCCCAGGGGATGCTCTCTGGCACATGTGGGAAGTGGCCACATTCAGCTGCTATTTTTACATATCACTTGCCAGCGAAGGAGGCGGCTATCGCTAATTTATGTGCTTAGACACTCCAACATTCACAGCTCTGGGCTATTCTACATTTACAGAACTGTGTACACAAATGTAGAAAATATTTCCTGCTTTTCAAAATTCTTCACCAGTCCCTGATTGCAGTGCATGATAAAGACGTTCATCCCAGGGAGTTGGTGCATGCACTTAAGGCAGGGCTGTCCCCTCCTGTCCCCTCCTGTCCCCTCCTTCCCTCCACCTCTCGGTCAAGCATTTCCTATTCAAGATTCTCTCCCCAGGCCAGATAGCCACAGCGGGGGACTGTGGAAGGCAGGACACGTCTGCCCCACAGAGCCACCTGCCCCTTGGAGGGGAGGTGAGGAGAACTGTCCTGGAGGCAGAGTCACCCCCACCACTGACTCTGTCACTTCAGAAGAGTAAAACACAGTTCCCCCTCCCCCGTGCCCAGCTCCTCCTTGCCCACTTGAGTAAAGCCCGCACAGGTTGTCCCTGCTAGGACGCCCACCCCAGGTGTCCCCGCCCACTGAGAGGCCTGTGCCTCATGTCCACCCTCAGGGAAAAGGCTCCCAAACAAGATGCGGAGGTCCAGGCCCTGCTGCCACCGAGCTCCTGGGTTTAACCTGCAAGGTAAGCCCGCACCTGCCTGGGTTTGGGGGGGAGGGTGGCGCTCAGTGGTCCTGGGACAGGACAGACATGTTGATCTGCCCCTGCCTGGGCACGTTGTGATGACAAATAGGTGTATCCCCGTGAAGCCTGGAGTCTGGGGGACCCACCAATCCTCCTGAATGGTTTCAAATGGTTTCACACCGAGGCGAGGATGAGCAAGACGCAGTTAAGAGTGTTGTGGACCACACAGGTTTCTGAAGGAGAGGCAACACCAGTGACCGCTGAGAAGAAATGTTTCCAGGGGTGCCGAGCTGGACACATGCAAGAGAAGCAGTGGGGTGACAGGCTGGGACGGGCAGAAAACACCAGGAGGTGCTCAGAGCCCACACCCGGCCTGGCTGCCTGCGAGCCGCGTGGGTCCGGAGTCCCAGCCAGCGTGCAGGTCCTGCCGTGGACGGGACGTGGGAAGCCGAGGGCTCTGTTGTGGGGGAGGGGCCGGCGCCCTGGATGCAGAGAGGCCACCTCCAGGCCACAGTCTCGGCACAGGGGCAAAGCTGGATGCCACAGCAGGGGAGAAGCACAGGCCACCTTGCCAGGCTCAGGATGTGGAGAGGGTCAGACCCAGGCTGCGACTGGCACTGGGGCCAACGTCCCTCTCAGCCAAGGAGGGCCCAGGCCAGGACAGCTCCCGAGGGAGTCAGGGGAGAGGCACAAACCGGAGGGCTCAGCCTCAGATCAGACCGAAGCTGCCAGGGGCTCGGTTCACACCAGCAGGATGTGAGGTGCCTGCCCAGGCAAGGCAGAGGTGAGGCGGCCGGGGCAGCTCCAGCCTGGAGTGGAGGAGGAAGACAAGGAACACAGATACACACAGATACACACAGACCCCATGAGCCCCCAGATACATATAGACACAGACATGCGTTCACATGGACACCCAGCTCAGAGGGGTGTGGGCAGCGCGCTCCTGGCACACAGCTCCAGGGCAGCTTGTTTGGCAGTCATACGGTACCTTGGGAGAAGAATCTACCACTGTGGCCCCCATATCAAGACTAGTTTTGCAGGAGGCTGAAGCAGGAGTATCTGCGCAAGTTCAAGGCCAGCCTTGAACTGAACCTATCTCAAAAAAGCAAAAACAAAAAAGAAGGAGTTGGGTTTCTTTCCCAGGTCTGTTTTGAAAGTTCCACTGCAGAAATATATAAATCACTTAGCAAAGGAAGTGGCAGTAAAGCCAGCGTGTTTACTGACCGGGACACTTCATTTAAATCACAGCAGCCACCCTAGTGAGGTCTTGCGTCCAATGTGGACACAGGGACACTGAGGCTCCGAAGGAAGACTAGAACACAGGGGCTGTGTGGCTCTTCCTACTATAAGACACCGCCTTCTGCGTAGAGAAGGTGCCTGCAGCCTGTGTGTGTCACAAGCCACTGTAGGGTGACAGCTTCCAGGAAGGGGGGAGGGGCATCATCTGTTAGGGTCTCAGCTCAGCAGCCGGGAGCAGCCTCAGGGTGAATGGTGCCATCAAAGGATACGCCCGGAGCCTTCTGTGCAGTGTGGGGTCAGTGGGTTCGGTCCCTAGAGTGCTTACCACCAACCACAGGGAGGTGGCTGGACCTGGCCCGGGGCCCAAGCAGGAGATGTATGGGCCTCGCCCATACCTGGCCAGGTGACGCACAGGCACTGGGTAGTGGCAGCTCCTCACTAAGCTCTGCATGGGCTTTGAAAATGAGCCCCTCGAGCGGCTGATGTGCTGAACTGAATACACCTGCCAGCCTACCACTGGAGGCCTGTCAGAAACGCCAGCAGAGGTCGCGCTGCCTACCACTCTGATCACCACTCTGGGCAAAAATGAAGAGAAGGCCGGGGAGTTAGCTCAGTGGTTCCGGCGCCTGTCTTGCAAGTGCAAGGACCCAGGTTCAATCCCCAGTAACCACATACAATACTGGGTGTGGAGACTCACGCCCACCAGCAACCAATACCACATACTACAGTGCTGGGTATGGTGGCTCACGCCTGTAATCCCAGCACTCGGGAGGCAGAGGCAGGAGGATTGCTGTGATATGAGTTTGAGGCTGAGCTCAGGGCCAGCCTGAACCACAAAGCGAGACTCTGTCTCAAAAAAAAAAAAAAGAAGAGAAAACCACGCCG
>PVIR01017264.1:0-35246 GCA_004026965.1 Petromus typicus
GTATGGTGGTACACGCCTGTCATCTCAGCACTTGGGAGGCTGAGGCAGGAAGATTGCCTTGCATTTGAGACCAGCCTGTGTCAGAACAAACAAATAACCACAACATAAAAACCAATCACCTGCCCCCAAACGTCAAAATGGTGAGGTCGAGAACTCCAGCAAAATGATGGAAGGAGGTCCCTGAGCCTGTGCCGCTCAGGGACTTCCTGAAGCCAGTCCCTGCTTGTACCCAAGCCATCCTTGTGTCGTCCCCAGCTTGCAGCCCAGAGTGGCTGAGGGTCAGGACCTGGGGGTGGGGGCAGGGTAAGGAGTAACCTGCTTGGTATGCAGGGCCGGGGCTGGGGGGAGCAGGAGGGGGTCCGGGACTGTGAGGCTGGGACCCCCCAGGACTGTGAGGCTGGGCCAGCGCAGGGCTCAGTTCCCTCCTGCCCTCCTGCCCCGCGCTGGGGGGGGTCAGGGCCCTGCGCAAGCGCGCTGTGAATCATGGCGGAGCCGGCGGGCGGGAGGAACGCACGTGACTCAGGCTGCAGGGCGGGGCGTGTGCCCGCCTGCCCCAGTGACTGTGTCCGTAATGACACCGGGCACTTTTATGTCCCCCTTTCATCGCAGGTCTCAAGTCCGGGCAAACATCAATTAAAGCTCTGGAGTTCTCGGAGGCTTTGTGTGTAAATAGCGCTCGCCACAGGGGCGGAGGGGAAGCTGAGCCTTTGGTCCTTAACAGCTCTCATCCCCTTGAGGGGAAGTGGGGCTCTGACAGCCTCCCCGCCCTCCAACTGTGACTTCCATCTCTTTTCCCAGACTCCTTTTGGCTATACCATGAACAGAAGTGATTTTTTTTTTTTTGAGACAGGGTTTCTACATGTAGTCCAGACTGATCTCAAACTCCTCAGGGATCTTCCTGCCTCAGCCTCAGATACGTGCCACCACATCTGGCACAGCGGTGGCATCTTGGTCCCCTTCTAGGCGTGGGTATAGTGACAGGCTGGGGCAGCTACACAGCAGGACATGGGGGACGCGTTCATTGTAGGTACACCCCTCGACTACTGCCTAGCTTGGAGGCTGTGTGTTTTCACAGCCGGGGTGGGGGTGGGGCAAAGCGAGTCCAGGGTCGGGGGAGACCCCAGGAAGCAATGGAAACGCTATGTGAAGGGACTCTGAGGGGGTAACTTTCTTTCATCTATCTTTCTTTGTCTCTCTCTCTCTCTACTTTTCACTATTTATTTAAAAAAAATTTTATTAGCCCACGTTTGCAACACGCAATGATTTTATTCTTCGTGTGGAGCTGGCGCGTGCTCGGGACGCGCCTCGGTTGCTGCCTCCCTGTCCCCTTCCCTCCCTTACACTTCGCGTCTGTCCTGTCAGGGAATCCCCTTGGCACGCAAGCTCTTGCGTGGTTTGTTCCCCGATTATGGTCTCCGGGGCACCGAGGCGTCATTTTCCTTTTCTTTCCCCTTGGAAATGAAGATAAACGTCTTTTCCCGAAATGGTGCTCGCGGGTGACAGGCTGAGCCCCTGTCCCTGCTGTGACCTTTACAGAGTTTCTGTAAACTTGAAGTTGCGTCCTTTAAAAATGGTTAAGACAAACACAGGAGAGAATCAGGACGGCGGGTCCCGCGGACGCGACCCCGGGCAGGGCCGGCTGCGGAGTCCCGCCCCGCCGCGTGCCGCCTCCCCGCCTCCCCCAGGGGGCGCCGCGCCCGGCTCCGCCCCGGCTCCGCGGCTTAAAAGCGGGGCGCGCGGGGCCGCCGCACTCATGCTGCAGCCGTGAGCCCCACTCGGCTCCCCCCGATCGTGACCGCGGCGTGGGCGCCCAGCTCTGGTGAGTGGCGTGGCCCGGACAAGGAGGGGAGGACCGGGCCCCTCCGAGGTGGGTGCCGGGCGCTGAGAGCCCGGTCCTTACGGGGTGATGGGGCGGGAGCCGGGGCGCTGTCTGAGTTGAAGCTGCCCGCGGTCACCCCAGCCGCTCCCCAGCGTCACCCCGCTCTGGACGCTGCGTTAGGCTCTCCGTGTGAACTCGAACCCCTTTCCCTGCGTGGGCTGTGCTGGCCCCGGGTCCTGCCCTGCCTCTGGGTCTGTCCTGGGCCGTGAGACCTTCTTCCCACGGGCCCCCAGGGGCGCCCCGCGTAGGACTCAGACCCCGTGTGACCCTGGCAGGCTTCGCCCCGGAGAGCCCGGTTCACGATCCTTGGGCGGTAAGGGATGGGAAGGGAAGCGCCTCTCGGTCGCCCCGCAGCCCTAACTTAGCCTCGGGTCCCTAACAGCTGGCGCGTCCTGCATTCTGCGCCCGCCGCACATCTGGGGCAGATTCAGGGCGAGACAGTCCAATTTGCCTGTGGTCTTGAGTCAGCCGGGCGGCGCAGCAGGGCCGGGAGGATGGGGCGGCTGTGAGCGCAGGGCTGGGGCCCGGAGGGCTCGGTGCAGACCCCAGAGAAGGCCTCGGAAGCTTCTCCCCACGGCTGGGACTCTGCTTGTCTTGCCTGGTAAAGGACGGTGAGATGTGGGCAGAAGTCCGTCCAGACGTGGAGAAATAGGAAAGAGACGGCCGAGGAGCTGCCAGGAGGATGAGCCATGAGTGCGTTCGCTTCTCAAATCCTGACCTCAGGGGGACGGCAGCCTCGGAGTCAGGCCTCGCTTGCTTTGGGGACGCCATTGGGAAGCGGCTTCCAATGTGCTCTGGTCAGAGGCTGATCCCTGGGTGCTGCTGAGAAGGGGCTGTGTGTGCAGACCCTGGCTTCTATGAGGAAAGTGCTGGGAGCCAGGCATGTGGTGCACTGCTAGAATCCCAGCACTTGGGAGGCTGAGGCAGGATGATTGTTTGGATTTTAAGTCCTGCCTGGGCTATATAATGTAACTTTGTCTCAACACCTTCCTCCCACCATAAAAGCCCTGGGAACTTCTCCCTGGTGGGCTGCCAGTCTTACCAAGCTAATTACAGCCCTGCTCTGGCCTCCACAGGAAGCCACATTCGACCTCCCCCACCCCTGGGCGGAAAGGCTCATCACAAAGGGGCCAGGAAGGATTTGCCTCTTTTATTCGTTTTCTTTTCCAGGACAATGAACGTTTCAGCTTTGCAGGGCCGGAGAGGCGGGAGGCAAACCTGGAGCCAGGCGGAGGGTGAGGGTGTGGCCAGCCTTGTCCTGGGGAGTCGACCCTTTCAAGTTGGCTCCTTCTGTCCCTCCCACCTTCTCCGGGACATGAGGATGAAATGGGACCAACATACACCCCAGAGCAGAAGCTCCCCAAACCACACTGCCCCCAGAAGTGCAGAGGGACGAGGCAAGGGCGAATAGCGCTGGACAGTTGCAGGGTGGGTTGTATATGAGTCCTGAGCAGTGTAAGGTAGAGGGAACGGTGGGGCATGGTAGTGCTTACCCTGTCAGCCCAACATTAGTGAGGCTGAGGCAGGTAGGGTCACCATGAGTTTGAGGCCAGACTGGACAACATAGTGAGACCCTGTTTTAAAGAACAACAAACAAAAAAGATGGACCTCTGGCATGGGTAGAGCATAATGGACAAATTGTGAGGTTCAGGGGTTCACTGTGCACCACAGACATAGTCCCTAATCACTGTCAGGAGTGTTCAACTGACCATGTGACCTTTCACAAGTCCCCTCCTCCAAGCGAGATGGTTTGACCAGGTCTCAGAAGACCCTAGATTCTTTTCTGTTTTTGTTTTGTTTTGTTTTGAGACAGCATGTTGGCCTCAAACTCCCAGCAGTGCTCCTGCCTCAGCCTCCCTAGTGCTGAGCTGACCAGTGAGCGCCACCATGCCGGCTCATGTGTAACTCATTTAATGCTCCCAGTGTCACGTGGTAAGGTCTGGGTTAGGGAGGAAGCTCTCTCGGCCGGTCCTGTGAGCAGTTGTGGACAGACCGGCAGAGGTGGTGGGACAGAGAGGGCTGGACACCAGGCAGGCTGAGCCAGGGGCACTTCCCGGATGGTGACTTCAGGGCCTTTGCATATGAGTACCAGGCCTGACCGTGGAGTCCCTGGCTGGGAGGGGGCCTGAAGCCTGCCTGGGTCCAGCTTACTCCACATGAGGTCACACTCAGGAGGCTCTGTGCAGGGAGAGGGCAGAGTCTTCAGTTTCCCCACGTGTGCTGGGCAGGGAGGGCCTCCTCAGGTTCTGGGTCCCCTCAAGTAGCTGTTGGCTGTGTGAAGATGGGGTAGAGTTCTGGTCCTGGTGGGGTTGCTCTGCCAGGAAACTTGAAGCAGAGTGAGCTTGGAGAGATGGGTACCTAACTGGACACGGTGGTGCATGCCTGTCAGCTCTGCACTTGGGAGGCTGAGACAGGAGAAGAATCTCTGGGAGTTGTGTAGCCTGGGCTACACAGTGGGTTCAAGACCAGCTTGGACTATTAAGGGAGACTGTCTCAAAACAAAGAAACAAACAAATAAAAAGAGAGAGAGAGAGAGAGAGAGAAGGAGTCTGCTGGAGGTTCTGTTCAGGGGCAGGAGATGATATTCGTATTAGCCGAGAAAGGTCCTGGCTCACACCTGCCTGTCCCGGGCTCTCGGGCCCCTGCTCTGCTCACTCCTGAGTCACAGAGGTCTTCTGCCCAGGCTGTGGCTCCGGGCCCCGCCTCAACGGCTCCTGTCCCTGGGGCGGGGCGCGCCCTGTCCAGGTGAGCTGGCCGCTTGTCCTCTGTCTGCCTGGCTTGCTTACCTCACGGGCCAGTGACAGACGCCAGGACACCCCTGCCTGGGGCTGCACAGGGCTGGCCTGAGTCCCGGCCGAGCTGAGGACGCTCACCGCGCGGAGCAGGGTGTAATTACGGCCGCTTCATCCTTTAACTGCCATTGTCAGAGCCGCCAAGCAGCGTGGGCTATTAGGCCGCTGTATGCCCGGTCCCCCTTGTGTCCGAGGCCCGTGCTGGACAGAAGGTGCTCCATGGAGGGCGCCGGGCTGGGCCGTGCCAGCGGTGGCCTTGCAGCGGGGGAGCAGGAAGCAGCTGCTTCTGGCGCTGGGTGGGCTTGGTGGGGTGGGGCTCCTGAGAGAACGCCACAGCTGTTCCTCGGGTTTGTCACCAGTGTGGTCCCCAGACGCGGCGCCGGCCCCTCCCGTCCCTGGCATGGTCTTTCCCAGGGCTGGCTCCATGCCCCCTCCCCGCTGGGGGCCTGGGGACTGTCCGCCTGCCTCTGGTTTGCATTAAGAGTAGAGTTCTCGGGTGCTGGGCTGTGACAGCATTTTCAGACCATGCTGGGCAGAAAAGTATCTACTAAGAATAAACCAGCTAGACCTGGGTATGCGCCTCCCATCCCAGCACCCGGGGAGGCTGAGGCAGGAGGACCACTGTGAGCTTGAGGCCAGCATTGCTTCGAGAACACAAATAAACAGAAAATCTGCTCTAGGTAGCACATCCTCCTTTATCAGTCAGTCCAGGGTGAGTCTTTCCTCCATATATGTGTGCTAGGAGGTGGGCAGACATCCACGGGGCCTGCTCGGCCCCCAGGAACACGGGCACGATCAGTCTGGAAGATAGAGCTCAAGTCCCTGACCCAGAACTCACCCGTGAGTCCTGGAGTCAGGGACGGAGAGGCGTGTGGGTTCTTGTCTGGTCCCTGACCAGGGGTGGGACTTCTCCTCAACCTCCTTGTCAAGCAGTTGCTCAGTTTTGCTTAGATGCTTCCTGTACAGAGAGCTCACCACCTCACCGAGGTCATCCATGCTGGCTGCAGCGCCTCCTGCTGGTGGTGATGTGATGTTGGCATGTAGCTCTGGCCTCGGGATCCACACTGGTTAGGTTGCTTTCTTTAGCCCAGGTTACTCCCAGACAGAGTGCGGAGTGCGTATGTCCTCTGCCCAGATGCTCAGATGTTCTGGTGTGTGGGCCTTCACTATCCTCTAGAAGTTCTTTGCCCTTTGGGAGGTTGAGGCAGGAGGATTGCAAGTTAGACAATTTAGCAATTCAGCAAGATCTTATCTTGAAAAATGAAAAAACTGGGGCAATAGCTCAGTGCAAAGACCCTGGGGTCGGGCCTGGAAGTTAGCTCAGTGGTTCCGGCGCTTGTCTTGCAAGCGCAAGGACCTGGGTTCGATCCCCAGTAACCACGTACCATACTGGACATGGAGACTCACTCCCAGCAGCAACCAGTACCACATACCACAGTGCCGGGCGTGGTGGCTCACGCCTGTAATCCCAGCACTTGGGAGGCAGAGGCAGGAGGACTGCTGTGATGTGAGTTTGAGGCTGAGTTCAGGGCCAGCCTGAACCACAAAGCGAGACCCTGTCTCAAAAAAATCTAAAAAAAAAAAAGTTTAAAGACCCTGGGGTCAATCCTCAATAACAATTTTTTTTTTTTTTTGAGACAAGGTCTTACTTTTGTAGTTCAGGTTGGCCCTGCACTCACTATGTAGCCCCCACTAGCCTAGAACTCACAGCAATCCTCCTGCCTCTGCCTCCCAAGTGCTGGGATTATAGGTGTGAGCAAGCCATCATGCCCAGCATTGTGATATGTGGTACTGATTGCTGCTGGGCATGTGTCACCATGCTTTGCATTGTTGTAAGTGGTTACCAGGGATCAAATTTGGGCCCTTGTGCTTGCAAGACGGGTGCTGGAACCACTGAGCTAAATCCCAGGCCCCCCTTTCCTTCTTTGATACAGGGTCTCCCTATGTAGCCCGGACCAGCCACACACTCTGGGCTATCCTCCGGCCTCAGCCTCCTGAGTGCTGGGATGCCTGGCCTGCAGCACTCCCCCTTGTGAAGCCATTCTCTCTGGGGTATGTGTGAGCAGTTTCTTGTTCTTGATTTCGGGTGCCGATATTTGTCTGTATATGTCCCCTTGTCTGGTTGTGCTCACAGTTCAGTCCACCTTGTTCCTGTCCTAGATTATGGGCCATGCAGTCTTTCTCTTTCTCTTCAAAAATTTTTTTGAGACAGGCTCTCGTAATTCAGACTGGCCTTGAACTCACTGTGTAGCCCAGGCTGGCCTCAGTCTGGATGATCCTTCCTGCCTCAGCCTCCTGAGTGCTGGGAGTACAGGTGTGTGCTGCCACGCCCGGCCCTTTTCTCTTCTGTGTCCTCCACTGCTTCAGTCCTTGGCAAACCCTGGATGAGGGGATGACGAGGGGGCTTGGGTGACTGCAAAGGAGTGGGAGCTGGTGCCAGTGGAGCCCGGGTGGAGGCAGGCCCTGTGCCAGGGCGGGTTGTCTGCAGTTACCACTGGTGCTTCCGCTCCTCAGAGAAGCCCTGCCTTGGCGTCCAAGAGCTCATCCGGAGGCCAGTGACCTGGCTGTGAGATCTGAGCCTCGGTTTCCCTGGTTCCTGAAACCCATAAAAAGAGGGAGAAGCAGCCACACCTTCACCTGCGGGAGGCCTGGGCCCCTTTGAACTCAGGCCCCAGAACCTGTATGAGGGAATCCCAGGCTCTGCCCATCTCCCAGGCCCGATGGGCAGCACCCCGAGCTCTTCTGGAGTCACAGCTGAGCCTGGCAGGGGACACCTATGACATCATCCTGTGCCAAGACCTCCCCTCTCTTCTCTCCTTCGCTGCTCCAGACTGACCCTGGGTGGGCAGAGATGAGCATGCTCCCTAGCAGAGGGGTAGATGGAGTTCAGAGGTCTCAGGCTTCCTTCAAGGTCAAACTCAGGGTCAAACCTTGACCATGCTGGGCATGGTGCCACATGCCTGGAATCTCAGCACTCTGGAGGCTGAGGCAAGAGGATCTCCTTAAGTGCGAGTCCAGCCTGGACTACATAATGAGTTCAAGGCCGTGGTACAAATAGTCCCATCTCTTTGCCTGCCTTTCCACAGGGGCTTCCCTGAGTTTGGTTTGTGAGCCCCTCCCTGAAGAGGCCATTGCACTTGACTAGGAGCAGGGAGGGCCTGGAGGAGCTCAAGGGGCCCTCTGGGCATCCAGAGCCAACTGGTCAGCGAGTGTGGGATGGGCACAGGTGATGGGCTTCTGTTGAAACTAAAGGTTGATGTTGGTTTAAAAGCAGCCGTGGGAACCTGGGCGTGATGGCACATACCTCTGATCCCAGCACTCAGGAGGCTGAGGCAGGAGGATCACCATGAATTTTCAGCCTATATAGTGAGTTCAGGACCAACCTGGACTACATGTTGGAACCTTGTCTCAAAGAAAAAAGCCACACAAACTCCGGTAGCCACAGCGGCAACTGGTTGGGTGCCCCTGACTAAGCCAAGCTTTCGCCCTTCCCCAGGCCATGCCGCTGAAACACTACCTCCTCCTGCTGGCCGGCTGTCAGGCCTGGGCTGCCGCCTCGGCCTACTACGGCTGCCCCAGCGAGTGCACATGCTCCCGGGCCTCGCAGGTGGAGTGCACAGGCGCACGCATCGCCGTGGTGCCCACGCCCCTGCCCTGGAACGCGATGAGCCTGCAGATCCTCAACACGCACATCACCGAGCTCAGCGAGGCCCCGTTCCTCAACACCTCGGCCCTGGTCGCGCTGCGGATTGAGAAGAATGAGCTGGCCCATATCCTGCCCGGAACCTTCCGCAACCTGGGCTCGCTGCGTTACCTCAGCCTGGCCAACAACAAGCTGCGGATCCTGCCCGACGGCCTCTTCCAGGGCCTGGACAACCTCGAGTCGTTGCTGCTGTCCAGCAACCAGCTGGTCCAGATCCAGCCGGCCCACTTCACACAGTTCAGCAACCTGAAGGAGCTGCAGCTGCATGGCAACCACCTGGAGTACGTCCCCGACGGCGCCTTCGACCACCTGGTGGGGCTCAGCAAGCTCAACCTGGGCAAGAACAGCCTCACCCACCTGTCACCGCGCACCTTCGAGCACCTGGGCAACCTGCAGGTACTGCGGCTGCACGAGAACCGGCTGGCCGACATCCCCATGGGCACCTTCGATGGGCTGGGCAGCCTACAAGAGCTGGCGCTGCAGCAGAACCAGCTGGGCGCCCTGTCGCCCGGGCTCTTCCACAACAACCGCAACCTGCAGCGGCTGTACCTGTCCAACAACCACATCTCCCAGCTGCCGCCCGGTATCTTCATGCAGCTACCCCAGCTCAACCGGCTCACACTCTTCGGCAACTCGCTCAAGGAGCTGTCGCCAGGCGTCTTTGGGCCCATGCCGAACCTGCAGGAGCTCTGGCTCTACGACAACCACATCACCACCCTGCCCGACAACGTCTTCAGCAACCTGGTCCAGCTGCAGGTGCTGATCCTCAGCCGCAACCACATCACCTTCATCTCCCCCGGCGCCTTCAACGGTCTCACGGAGCTCCGCGAGCTGTCACTGCACACAAACGCGCTGCAGGACCTGGACGGAAGCGTGTTCCGTGCACTGGCCAACCTGCAGAACATCTCCCTGCAGAACAACCGTCTCCGTCAGCTCCCGGGCAGCCTCTTCGCCCATGTCAACGGGCTCATGACCATCCAGCTGCAGAACAACCAGCTGGAGAACCTGCCGCTGGGCATCTTCGATCACCTGGGCAACTTGTGTGAGCTGCGACTCTACGACAACCCCTGGCGCTGCGATGCGGACATCCTGCCTCTCCACAACTGGCTGTTGCTCAACAGGGCCCGGCTGGGGACAGACACCCTGCCGGTGTGCTCCAGCCCGGCCAACGTCCGGGGCCAGTCCCTCATCATCGTCAACGTCCACATCCCCAGCGCCCAAGCCCCGATCATCCCCGAGGTGCCCAGCTACCCCGAGGTGCCCACCTACCCACATGTGCCCGGCTATCCTGACATCACGTCCATCTCCACTACCACAGACGTGACCAGCTCTGTGGATGACTCCACTGACCTGACCACCATCGGGGGCACCGGTGCCCGAGACACAGACAACACCCAGAGCGGGCTAGCCATCGCTGCCATCGTCATCGGCATCGTGGCCCTGGCTTGCTCCCTCGCCGCCTGCATCTGCTGCTGCTGCTGCAAGAAGAGAAGCCAGGCGGTCATGATGCAGATGAAGGCCCCCAACGAGTGCTAGGGGGACGGGCAGAGCCGGGCTCGTCAGGGTGACATGCAGGATTCGGAGTGTGGCCGCTCGGCCTGCAGCCCTGGGCCACTCAGCAGCCAGGCTTCCGGGGTGCAGCAGGTCTGGCAGGACCTTGTTCCCCAGCGAGATCCACCAGGCCACAGGGAAGTCTGGGGGTTCCCAGGTCACATGCTTGGTCCCCACTTTCTGTCCCTGCTCAGCCCACCCGCCCGCTGAGGGGTCAAGTCCTGGGACAGCCTCCCTCCCGGGGTCTGGAAGCCCACCTCCCTCTTGCTTTTCTCCTGTGTGCTGGCCCGACGCTGTCCCTCAGCTGAAAATTCTGCCCTCGATCTGCTCTGTAGGTGGCGTGGGCTCTGTCCCCCTCGGGAGGGCTCGAGCCAGGCTGCTGGTTTCTCCTGAAGTCGCCAGCATGACGGCAGCAGGAAGCCTGGCCAGCACCCTCCCGGCGGCACCACGCTGTCCTGTGTTGTCCTGGTGATTGTCACCGGGAGCAGGAGGGGAGGCAACAAACTTGGCCTGTTGAGAATTTCCAGACTTGGAAAATGTTAGCTTTTATGGAATAAAGTCATGTAGTGTTTCTGACTTCTAAAAACATTAAAGCTACTGACTGATTGTGGGAGGAGAGGGGCATCTGGTGCCCCGTGTCCCCTGCCCACCTGAGGGCTTCCCTTTTTGGTTTTCTACTGGAGTTACTGTTTGAGCCAAGAAGCCGGGTGTGATCTTGTGCAGCTGGACAGGTAGCCACAAGCACAGCAGGTCCGAGGAATCAACGTCAGACCACGGGACACAGTGTCACCAGGTGTGGTGACACATTTTTGAATCCCAGCCCTTGGGAGGCTGAGGCACGGTGATCACTGTGAGTTCGAGGCCAGCCTCAGCTACACAGTGAAACTCTCTCAACACACACACACACACACACACACACACACACACGCACGCACAGAAACATCACCAGGACCGCCTGGTCCTGGATTTTACCAGCGTACCCACCTTCTGGCAGCAGTGTCCCAGCAGGCACCGAGCTTTGTCACTGACCCAGCCCCTGTGAGAGGCGGGAGGGAGGCGGAGCTGTGAGCAGGGACAGGCCAAGGCTCCGTGCTGACCCTCGAGACCCCGGCCAGCCTGGCCAAAGGCTCCGAGCACAGGAGCTTCCTGCCGGCACCCGCTGCTCTTCGGAGACCTCCGCTGGCCTTTCACGGGCACGATGTGCCTGTATCTGTTTGCAATTTTCACCTCCATTTGGGGGAAGCGAAATACCTCACAGATGAAGTCTTCTCCCCTGAACGTCCAAGCCTAATGGGAAGCAGGAGCCCGAGGAAACCAGGCATTAGTCAGCTGGCATCGGGACCTTGGCAGGCCACGTGGGCCTCTGCCAGGGTCTGACACATGCTGTGGCATCCGGGGCTTCTTCCTCTGTGAGTTACTTCTCACACACACTATCCTTCCTGCTACACACACGTTCAGATGTGTTAAAGACATGTTGTGCTGGCCGAGAGCTGTGGTTCTTGCCTGTAATCCCAGCTGCCCGGGAAGTTGAGGCAGGAGGATCCCAAATTTGAGGCCCAGAGGGACACTAACTGAAGCCCTGTCTGGGATGTGGCTCAGCCCTTGGATTCAGTCTCTCGTCCTAGAAAACAAAATTATGCTCATGGCAACACATGTCTTTCTCTGGACAACTAGCTCAGAAATAAAAATGGTGAGCTGGGTGTGGCGGCTCTCACCTGTAATCCAAGTGCTTGGGGGGCAGAGGCAGGAAGATTGCCGTGAGTTCCAGACATGCCTGGCCTATATAGTGAGCTCAGTGCCAGCCTGAACTACAGAGTGAGACCGTGTCTCAAAAAAACCACAAAAAAACAAAAAACAAAGTGTGCTCACTTTCTGTTCTGAACCCTCCAACAGTCCATGTGAGAACCGCCACTGCCTCGTCGTGCGGCCTACGACCACTTGCTTGTTACTTTGCACATTTTAAAATCTGCAGTGAGTTCACATCTCTCTCCAGCTTTTGTGGGAGACCTCTGGGCTCTCCAGGGCCTTTGCAAAGTGAGTGTTACCTTCCAGGAGCCCCATAGTCTCAGTCACTGGGGCCTTGCTCTGTCCTCAGGGGCCACGAGCTTTGTAAACATGGGGAAGGATCAAGCCCGTCCATCATGGCAGGAAACCGGCCCTCCTCTGGGATCTCACAGAGGCACACTCAGCTCTTAGAACTCTTCCTGGCCTGCCACGCCGTTCCCAACACTCAGGAGGCCGAGACAGGAGAGTCGCCATGAGTTCAGGGCCAGCCTGGGCTCCGCAGTGAGTTTGAGGCCAGCCTCCACTACACAATGAGACCCTGTCTGAAAGATGAAGAAAATGAGCTCGAGGTAGGACACAGACTTCCCAAGTTACCTTGTGAATTAGCAGCTGAGCTGGTGTGTGGCTCTGGCTTCCGGATGCCCAGGCTAGTCTGTCTTTGTGCAGAGAAGGCTCTGCGCAGCTCACCCACACCCATGCCCACGCACACCTGTGCGCATGCACACCTGTGCCTATGCACACTGCACTTGGGGACCCAGCCGGCACTCTCTGGGCTCCCGCTGGTGGTCCGATCCAGGCTCCAAGATCCCGTGTGGACCAGGGTGATCCTGGAGCACGGGTTTCCTTCTTTCAGGCCTCCGGGTCCCAGGGGTCCAGGAACCACTGCGATCAGGTATCTCCCACTCTCGTATCCCACTGTCGTGCCAGGACACGCTCTCAGTCTCTCCCTCCCTCCCCTCCCCCCCTTCTCCTTTCTCTTTCTCCAGTACCGAGGATTGAACCAAGGCCCTTTGCACTGAGCTACACTCCCAGCCCTTGTCTAGCTTTATTGTTTACATTTGACACAAGGTCTTGTTATGTTGCTCAGGTGCCCAGGTTGTACTCTAACTTGAGATCCTCATGCCTCAGCCTTCTGGAGCTCCAGGATTGCAATCCTGTGCTACGCCAGTTGGCTTTACCTTCTTATGCTCCTACCAGGTGGATGTCTGGCCCAGGAGGGTGGAGCAGAACAGGAGTCGGTATGTTCTTATTCTAGGGTGCAGCCCTCTAATGGTGGGGGGCCTGCTGACCTCCCCTAAGCTACTGACTGGGATGGCCCTTGTTTGGGTGGTGGGGGAGGGGTGTCTTTATCACTTCTCTTCTGGAAGCCCACAAGCCCACCTACCTGTACGTCCAGCCCCACACATCTTGGTTGGATTTCACACACCTGCATGCTCACGCACAGGTGCACGCATGCACAGGGGTGTGCACGGACTCTGGAACACGGCCAGGTGCACATGCACCCTCCCCAGCCTCACTCCCCTCCCACAGAAGAGACAGCAGACACTTGTGGGCAGACAACCCTTGTGAAACATCAGCCAGTTCCAGAACAGCCAAGGTTCGAACACTGGCCGAACTCGAGTTTCTCTTGTGTCTACAACACGCTGACGTGCTGGGGTGGTGTCACTCCTGAGCCGCACAGACAGCTGACATCCTACCGTGGTCCCAGGAGTCAGAAGGTGCGGCCCGGCATGCTTTGGTCGCAGCCGGCTCCCCTCAGTCTGGCTCTCCTCTGCCAGGTGTATGTGTGAGACCTGCCATAACCACCAGCCCTCTGCCCACGTGCCCCGAGTTCCTTCACTCTGGTAAAGAGTGAGATAAATACTGATACAGTGTACAGAGTAGAGGCCATCCAACTGAGCAGGGCGTGGTAGTGTATACCTGTAATCCCAGTACTTGGGAGGCTGAGGCAGGAAGATCATCCGGGCAATGTTTGAACCCGGGCTATGCAGTGAGACTGTCGCATATAAATAAATAAAGCCATCAGACTACTTGGAACGATGGGTTCCTGTCACTGGCAGCGTCCACAGTTTTTAGTCTTGGTTGTCCCTGCTTTTTGCACCTCTTAAATCACACGCACACTCACGCATACTCACCTCACATTTCTCCCTATTGATTGGATACCTCCGGAAACAGACGAATCCCTTCCTCCCAAAGCCGCATTCTTTCCTGGATGGTCCTTAGAGAAAGTTTCCCACTTTATATTAGATGAATTCACTCCCTGTTAACTCCTCCCCTGTGAATTCAAAAAGGCTTTAGTGAAGTTCGTGAAATGAGCCAATCAGGAGGCAGAACCCGAGCCACGCCCCTCTTAGGGTTTCTTCAGTGGTTGGTGGGAGCTGGGTGGTTGGTGGGGGGGCTGCTGCTGGCAGAGGGCTTCTCCTGGGGCCCAGGCCTCACCCAGCGCAGCAGGGGTGTTCTAGCCCTCCCCCTTCCAGGCCCTAAGGGTGCCACACCTGTGACCCTCTGTGGGGTTTGGCCCGCCAGGCATCTGTCCATGGCAGCACCTCGGTCACTTTGTAACCTTGTGCAGTGGCCTTGGTGACATTCCGGGAAAGCTCAGGCCATGTGAGGGGGAGGAACTGTTGCCTAGAACTTTGATCGGTGCTGGGGTGGCTTTTGCTGACGACAGGCCACACTGGACGCCCCTCTGCTCCTAGGAAGAACTGGGTCGCCACCGGCTCGGCCCCTCACGGTAGGACTCCGAGCCACTCCTAGGTCGGGGGTTCTCCTGGTGGGGGGCAGAGAGGGACCAGACGCTGTTCCTCTTCCGGGGTGTCCCCAGGTGCAGAGGTGCAGTTCTCAAGCTGCGTCCTCTGTGGACAAAGCCCGGGATAGTCTCAGGTCCCTTGGGCAGTGGGGCTGGATGAGGACCCCAGTGCCTGATGGCCAGGCAGGTGACACGTGTCCAAGTCCTCATTGAGTAGGGCAAAGAGAAAGGCCCAATGTTGGGGTCACAGGGAGCCATCAATACACCTGTTCAATCCAGCACACCCCAAGCCAGACGTGAGGTACAGAGCTCAGCTGGACTCTGTCTCCAGGGCTCAGGACAGTGGGCACAACTGGCACTGACCCTCAGCCGAAGGAGCCAGGTGTCCAACCGGGGAGCTGGGCCTGCAGAGCCGCAGGGCAACAGGCCAGGAGGGATTCCGGGGAGGTGGGACTTTCGGGTGGGAGAGAGAAGAGGACACACAGCCACGAGTGTCAGCCACGGGCAACTACAGTGTCTGCGAGGGGTTGGGGGCTCAGAGGAGAAGATGGCACCCTAGCCCTCTGACTCCACAGCACCGGGCTGGCAGGGGGCTACCCCACCCCCTGTGGCCAGCCTGGCACGGACATGTGTGCCCAAGCCAACTGGGGCCACCAAAGAGCCATCCAGAGCCACACCTCACTCTTAAAGGTGCTACTGGGGTCTGGGCCTCGTGTTTTACACAGCTGTCTCTGTTTTGGTAATGGAAGAGCTTCCCTCTTATTACAAAAGTGATAAGTTTATCACCTTGGAAAGATGGAGAATGCATATTTTGTGCACAAACTCCCACCAAATTGAAATCACCAAGAAATCTATTTTTCAAAGATAATTACTGCAAACATTTTGTATGTGATCTTCTATTAAATTTTCTAGTACAAATATATTTTAAAAATGGAAATGTGGGGCTGGGGATTTAGCTCAGTGGTTCTGGTGTCTGCCTGGCAAGCACAAGGCCCCAAGTTTGAGCCCTGGTAACCATATACCACCATGCTGGGTGTGGTGGCTCAAGCTTGTAATCCCAGCACTTGGGAGGCAAAGGCTGGAGGACTGCTGAGTTCGAGGCTAGTGTGGGCTACATAGTAACTTTATGATCAGCCTGAATTACAAAGTGAGACCTTGTCTCAAAACAAAACCAAAAAACCATTTGACTTTGGGGAAGAATCAGAAGCCACAGGTGCCAGATCCGGTGGATGTTTTGACCAGGGGCCTTTCTGCTGGGTGGCGCCAGTCTATGACATTCGCCATCTCAATCACATCTCAAGAAGCACACAGAAGAGAACTCCAGAGCTGCTTCAGAAAGTGGCAAGAACGAGCCAGGGATTTCATTTCCTGTGCCAACCTTGGAAGCACAAGGGCCAGAGTTTGATACTCAGTACCACCACCACCACCAAAACAAAACAAAACAAAACAATGTAGCCAGAATGATCCTGTAAATGTATTCAAAGAAACGGGGAAAGATTTGAGGGGCAGCCGTGGCAATGTGTCCTTTACTATAATACATTTTTAACTTTAAATATTCACCACATATTTTGATCACACGTCATAATATGTATGTATGTTTCTATGTTCTCGAGACAGAGTCTCTCTCAGTAGCCCAGGCTGCCCCCTAACTCCCAGCATTCCTCCCGCCTCAGCCTCCTGTGGGCTGGGATTACAGGTGTGCTCCCCCATACCTGCCCGTATAATTTTTAAGGCATCACAGAAGATTTCCATCTCCCCTGTGCAGCTGCTCAACCTAACCCACCACTCCCCGGGCTGTGTAAGCTGATTCTCGTCTTTGCCCACTGATGATGCATGGAGCGGGCTGTAGGACCCTTGTCATCAGGACCCCTCTGGGCTGGCAGAAGCAGGTGCAGGGCTGTCTGCGGGTGCTGCGCCTGTGCGCAGCAGGGTGGGCAGGGCGGAGGAGGGGAGATCCCGCCCGGCGAACACAGCACAAGGTCTCCAGGTGCCAGGTGCGCCCTGGCTCGAGCTGGACCGTGCCAGGGAGGCCGATGCAACGCAGTGACCCCGGCACAGCTGCTGGGCCCTCGGGAAGGAGTGGAGTTTGGCTCTGCGGTGGGTGACAGATGGCGGGGCGCGCCCAGAAATGCACCAGGCAGGAGCGATTTAAGGAGAAAGGAGTCCATGTACCCAGACGACCAAGAGAAATAAACAAAATTCTCAAAACGCAGAAGAGGCCACACTTCCCCAGTTTGCTGAGTATGGCACATTTTTGTGGGCGTTTGCTGGTCTTGCTCCCAGATATAAACCAGGGCTTGGGGGTGTGGCCGCTGCCCCCCCCCCCCGCCCCGCCTGCGCCGTGCCGGGGTAGGGGCGCCCCCTCGAGGAGCCTCGGGGCATCGCGCGGTTGAGCGCACGTGTCCTGGGCTCCCTCGGGCAGCGGGAGGTGGTCTCACCGGGTTTTCCACAGCGACCCCCGCGACTACTCCGAACCGAACTGGGGTAGGCTGAGCTTGAGACAATCCGGGTCACAGGCAGGGCGGGGTGTCACTGTGTGCCAGGCTTGGGGTTTGCCATGAAGGCCCTGGCGAGGCCCCTACCGCAAGCCCCCAGGGACGGCAGTGCCCGGCTCACTGCTGTGAGGATGAGGAGGGGGACACTGAGAGGTTAAGGAATCTAGTCAGGGCCACACAGCCTCCTCTCTCTTTTCCCTCCTCCTCTGACCCAGATGTCGCTCTCTGGTGCCTGGCTGTGCTGGGTCTCCGTCCTGCTCCTGGCCAGACCCGCCCAGTCTTGCCCCGCAGGCTGTGACTGCTTCGGGCACAAGGTGTTCTGCTCTGATGAGAGCCTGGCGGCCGTCCCGCCAGACATCCCCCCGGACACCACAGACCTTGTCTTCGTGGAGACCGCGTTCCTGGAGGTAGGACCTTGGGCTTTTGGCGGCAGCCCCAACCTCACCAGACTGGTCTTCCTGGACACCCAGCTCCAGCACTTCAGGCCCAAGGCCTTTGGAGGGCTGCGCCGGCTGTGGGACCTGGAGGTCACTGGCAGCACCTTCCACCTCCACGGTGACACCTTTGCCAACCTGACTTCGCTGGGCCAGCTCACCCTGAGCTTTGACGCACTGGACGCCCTGCCTGAGGACCTGTTCCTCGGCTTGGACGCCCTGGAGTCCCTCCAGCTGCAGGGCAACCAGCTGGAGATGCTGCCCCCCAGGATCTTCTGGCCCTTGCGACACTTGAAGTCCCTCAACTTGGAGCAGAACCGCCTGGTCTGGCTCCCAGAGGGACTGCTGCACACGCTATCTGCCCTGCAGTCTCTGAAGCTTAGTGACAACAAGCTGTCCCAGGGCCTGCCCCGGGGCACCTTTGCCAAGCTGGGCAGCCTGCAGGAGCTCTTCCTGGATGGCAATGCCATCTGTGAGCTGTCCCCCGAGCTGTTCTCTGGGCTCTTTCGCCTGGAGCGGCTGTGGCTGCAGCACAACGCCCTCAGCCACCTGCCCCCCTCCATCTTCTCCGACCTGCGGAACCTGACGTCCCTGAACCTGCAGAGCAACGCGCTGCGGACGCTGCCCGCCAACCTGTTCGCTGGCACCCCACACCTGCTCAGCCTGTCCCTGTCCCACAACCGGCTGAAGGCGATCGCAGAGGACACCTTCGCCAACCTGTCCAGCCTAGAGGTTCTCACGCTGTCCAACAACGCCATCACGCGGCTTCCCGCCGGGGTCTTCCGGGCGCTGCAGGGGCTGCTCAAGCTGTACCTGGGCAGCAACAACCTGACCGCCTTGCCCTCCGGCCTGCTCCGCAACCTGTCCAGCCTGCAGCTGCTCCACCTGTCCCGGAACCAGCTGAGTGCTCTGCCCGAGGGCCTCTTTGACGACAACTACAGCCTCCAAAGTCTCGCCCTGCATGCCAATCCCTGGAGGTGTGACTGCCACCTGGCCTGGCTCTCAGCCTGGCTGCGTCTCTGGAGTGACCCGCTGCTCCACACCCGCACCCTGTGTGCCGGGCCTGCCCACCTGCGTGGCCAGGTGGTATTTGCCTTGAGGGAGGAGCAGCTGGTGTGCCCTGTGGCCGGGCACGCGAGACTGGAGCACAGAGTGGCCGGGAGAGGCTGGGTGGCAGTGGCAGACAGGGTGGCCCTGGGTCGATGCACGTACAGCAATGCGGAGGGCACCCCGGTGCTCGCCTGTGATGAGGAGCAGTGTCGCTGGGTGAACGTTCCCTGGCAGGGTGAGGGCTTCCTGGCCATGACGTTCAACACCAGCCAGGGGTGGGACCTGAGGTCCAGCTGCGGCTCTGTGCGGGTTACTGTGTCAATCGGGGCTCGGGCAGCAGGGCCCTAGGGCACGCAGCGTGGGCAGCCGGGGCAGGTGGGGCAGAGAGCTCGGAGACCCGGAACCCCTGGCATCTCCAGTGGGCAAGTAGAGGCCGGGCCCTCCTGCTCCACTGCTGTCCTCTCAGGTCTTAGACCCATCAAGGCCTCCTCACACCTGCGAACGCCTTTGAGCCACCCCAAGGGCAGAATAAACCCTTGCCTGCCCTGTCCCCACCCCCAGACCTTCTCTTATTTAATCCCAGGCCATTTTCCCCACACCCAGAAACACAGCTGGAGGCCCCACGCCTCTGAGGCCCAGCTCAGAAACCAGGTGTCTGTCCTGATTTCTTGGTTTTTAAAGGCTGCAGAGGATATTTGGGGACCGTGGAGGCAGACGTGGCCAGGAGCTGGGCTGAGGCCTGGGTTCCTGTGGGGAAATCACATCCACTGTGTCCACCTCCGCCGCTGCAGTCAGGAGAAGCCAAGGTGAGATGGTGCCTTGGGAGGGTCAGCCCAGCTTCGGGTCTTCATGACCTGAACCCTAAGAAGACAGGAGGGCCCAGAGGTCAAGGTGGCTGCCGCAGGAGCAGCCTGGCAGGCTCTCGACTTGCTGCTGGTGCCTACCTCTGGTCCTTTCTGGAACTGTCCTCCTCATTTGGGGGACTTCTGGTGACTCAGCCCTGCCACTGTCCCTCGGCTGCTGCCCGCGCCGGGCCTCCTCAGTGCTCCTGCCTTTCCAGAGGCGGAGGCCCCTGGACACCAGCGACCCCATCTCCATCTGGGGCTCAGGGCGCAGTCCCTGCTCCATCGCGGGCTGCCAGGGGCTGAGGCCCGGGTCCCACCAAGGCCAGCAGGCTCTGGCTGAGCACTCCCTTGCCCACTCCCCTCATCTGGAGTCCAGCTCCAGCTCCTATGGACTGAGACACCCTGGGCGGCCAAGCTGGGCGAAGGCGGAAGGTCCAGTACAGTGGGCGCCTGCAGCCCCTGGGCGGGACACAGAGAGAAGAACAGAGGGATCTGTGGGCGCGAGCGCCAGCGCTTTGTCTCAGGAAGCTGGGGTCTGTCTGGGCATGCGCGGGAGGGGCGGAGACCTGCACAGGCCGGGGGAGGGGACAGGGGCGGAGGAGGGACAGGACTGGGCCGGGGCGGAGGTGTCTGCGGTTCAGGGAGGACACTCGGGCCGTGTGTGCAAGTAGGGCACCGCACTGGTGCACTGAGCAGGACAGAGGGCAGGCAGGACCTCTGGGGCGGCTCCTGGGTGGAGGTGACAGCCCAGGGGGCGGACGCTAAGGAGAAAACCACGCCACACTCGGGTAGGTGGAAAGCCCTCCCACCAACCGGAGAGATGCAGGCGGAGGAGCGTGGACTGGAGGGATCTCTATGGAAATCGTATGGAGATTCCTCAGAGAACCAAAAGGAGAAATTCCACTCTACCCGGCTGTTCCTCTCTAGATATCTTCCCCGAAAAGTAAAAGGCATCCTATTAGTGGTCCCTGCACACTCGTGTTTATAAGAACACAGTTCATAACAGCTAAATCTCTCCCATACGTCCATCAGCGATGAGTGGCTAATAAACACGTGGCATTACACACGGTGGGGCACTGCTGCGCCATAGAGAAGGTAAACGAGTCATTTGTCTTAGGTTAAATGAAATAAATCAGACACATAAGTTCAAACATGCCATGATATCTTTTATATAAGAAACCTAAAGTATAACTACATTAATCAAAAAATGAAAATAGATAAGAGGAAACAGGGAGATAGATTTTTGGCAAAAAAGAAAGGGATGGAGAGAGGGACAGAGGAGCAAGGAGCTGGGATGTGGGCTGCACCTGCTGCCCACACCTGCTGTCCCCACACCTGCTGTCCCCACACCTGCTGCCCACACCTGCTGTCCACACCTGTCCACTCCTGCTGTCCCACACCTGCTGTCCACACACCTGTTATCCCACACCTGCTGTCCCACACCTGCTGTTCCAAACTTGCTGTCGCAGGGAATTTCGGAAGCTGGGGCTGAGCCCCGGGTGGGAGGCCAGTGTCGCCCTCAGAGGATGGTCCAGGAGGCTGGTGAGGGAGCCCTGCGGTGGGGTTGGGGATCAGGAAGGGGCTCCTGGGGAGCCTCGTTTCTCCCCGGGTGGATGAGGGGCACAATGAAGCTGGGACCAAGGGTAGCTCAAAGGGAGGCAAGGGATGAGGGCCTGCAGCTGCCTGAAGCAGTATTCCTTCGTCTCCTGAGGGACATTTTACCAATGCACTTCTGGAAGCCTAGACTGATTCCATGACCCACACAGGATGATGGGAAATGGGCGTGGTGGTGCACGCCTGACACCCTAGCATTAGAGAGGCTGAGGCAGGAGGATCTCTGAGTGTGAGGCCAGCTTGGGTCACAAAGTGAATTCAGGGCCAATCTGGGCTGCATAGCGAGACCTCAAAAAACAAATTAAAACAAAACTATATAACTATATATATATAGTTATAACAAAACTATATATATATTTAGTTATAACAAAACTATATATATATTTAGTTATAACAACAAAAAAAATATATATATATATGTATGTATATGTATATGTATGATGAAGTGAAGGAAGTAGTCAGCAGATTCGCCAGAGCAGCAGATTTCCAAGTCCACTCAGCTGTTCCCAGAACCGACTTGGTGTAACAGTAATCATGACCACATTCCCTGGGGCAGAAACGTGGACCAAAGAGGCGAAAAAGGCCACCACTGGGGAAGGGACACCACTTCCCTCACACAGGAGCCCTGGAAGTTTCTGGCCAGTAGTGGCTGTCTGGCATGCAGATGTAGCCCAACCAGATGTGTATTCACCGACAGGACAAAAGGGAAGGGTGACCTGGCAGATGGTTTTCAATTGCACTTTTTTTTTTATATCAGGTCTAGCTATGTAGCTCAGGTTGGCCTTGAACTCACAGTGATCCTCCTGCCTCAGCTTCCTAAACTTCTGAGATTATAGGTGTGCACTGCCAAACCTGGCTACTCTCTGTTACACTTTTTTCCCCAGACATGTAACTCTGGGTTAAATTAAAATATAATTTATTCCAGTGCCTATTGGTGCTGGGGAAGGAGCCCTAGGCATCAGCCAGCTCAGAGCTTCCAGCATTTGGCAAACTGCTCTCCCCCTTTTCAGTGTGCTAATTTCTAGCCTGTAGTTGTGCGGAACCTGGTCTCAGGACGCCCCCTGGTGGCCCATTGGGAGAAAGTCTCCTGCCGTGGCCGCGGGACTCTTCAGCTGGCTGGTGTCTCTTGGTATTGAGGAAGATTGCCTGGATGTTGAGCAGAAAAGTCCGCCTGGGTCAAGTCCCCAGTGGGCCGGATGCTGCCTCGAGGAAATGTGGGGCGTTCCAGATGGCCTCGGCAGTGTTGTGTGTCCTGCACACTACCGACCTGTCTCCTGTTTCCAAAAGTGCCACCAGACAGCGGTGGGGTGCAAATCTTGTTGGCGACAATCGCAGCCTGGAATCCACTCCTGGAGTCCGTGTCTCTCTGGACATGCAAAGCCATGTGCACACATCAGAGGTCCAGGCCCAGAAGGGGCTGCTTTGTGCTTCCTGGATTTGTTCAGCCAGGTATGGTGGCACACGGCTGTCATCCCAGCACTCTGAGGCTGAGGCAGGAGGATCTCTGTGAGTTTGAGGACAGTCTGGGCTACATAATGATACCCTGACACATAATAAAAAATATTATGATAAAAGACATAATGCCATCATTCCCCTCAAAATATTTCCAAGAGTACTGTTGCTTATGACCTATGACTGCGTCTCCCTCTGTGCTTGGCCTTAAGGAGTCTCTGCCTCTCCGGGCCTCTGCTTCGTGCCTCTAAGTGAGGTGCATTGATTGTGCAGGACACTGTCCTCGCCCTTTGCCGGGCTGTGACCACCAGAGCCCAATACCCGATGCAGGGCTGAGCATGAAGCTTGGTGCTCGTCTTGAGCCCCTTCTGTGTTACCCAGAGAGAAGTGACAGGAATTCCCTCACATGGTTATTGGCAGAGTGGAGTCCTGTGACTTTTACATAAATTCAGCCTCAAGAGCTCAGGAAGAGAGAGACAGGAGAGAGGGAGAGGACACATCATCGGCGATGTTAGGCTGGAAAGATGGTAGGAACAGAAATGTTTAAGGACAAAGGACAGACGTGGGAAATGAGGCCCATTGAGGCCAGGGTGGAGGGAGATGGACAGCCTGGCATGGCTTTGCCCCCGCAGGACGCAGGGCTGGCCGTGCAGGCGGGCGTGCCTGGGCCTGTTACGGCCCATAGAGCAGCGGCTGGGGGCTTCTGGACGGAGCCTGTCCTGGCCTAGTTAGCTGTGCAGGACTCGGGCTGCTGTGGGGGCCCCAAAGGGAGGCTTTGGGGTCTGACATCTTTCCTGTCTGTCCCTGGCAGCCCCCTGAGGTGTGTGGGGACATTGCAGAGCAAGATGTTCCCAAAGGATCGATCTGCTCCCCGGGGAGGGAAGCCGGCTGGGTGAACATGGGGCTGGGTTGGGTTGGGCAGAAGCTCACGCAGGCTGTCATGCTGGGAGACTGATGGGGCCTGCACTGCACCCTGAGGCAGGGTCTCTGCTGCATTGCTGCCAGGCCGGGGACAGCTGACCAGGCTGTGGCTAGCCTGTGGTCCTCTGCCTGCCTGTCCCTCAGCTTGAGTGGTGTCAGCCTCAGAGAAGGGGACAGCTATGCGGATGCAATTAGCAGTGTACAAACTGGCTTGTGAATGCACACTGAAGGTCTTCCGTGTGGCTTTGTGGCGTGTCTGTTTTGTGGCATGTGGATGTGGGTGATTCTATGTGATGTGCCTGAGCTGTCGTTTTCTATGCTTGCCTAACACTGTGGGTCAGGGTCCAGACAGGTCATGGGTGCTGAAGGGTGTCGGGTGCTCAGTCCCCTGCACACAGCGGGATCCTGCCCCGTCCCCAGCAGCCCTGGTGGCAGGAGCCAGGGATGTGGAGTCAGAAGGCCAAGCAGTGTTCTTGCATGGCCCACTCCCCCCATGGACGAAGGCCCTGGTATCCCTGCTTGGTCCTGAGAAGCATGAGGAGACCCAGTGTCCGGGCTAACGTGTGCTAGAAACCGCAGTGCACCCTGGGGGAACCTCAGTGCATACTGACCCGAGTCACTAACCACAGGGATTTGGGCCCTGTAAAGTAATCTGGCATTAAAGTGAGCAACACATGGGCTTAACATGTGGGCAGATTTACGGAAAAGTAGCTTAACACTTTAACTTTCTATGGGATAAACCAGGACTAGGACTTTTCAACATTGCATTGATTACGATTAGTCAGGGGCTTGTTACAGTTTACATCCAGATGTCCCCCAAAGCTTCATGCGGTTATACGCAGGGACGTGAGAGGGCGGGGAGGTTTGCAGGGGGCCTGCTGGTGGGAGGCGGGGTTGGTCCTAGGAGGTGTCACTGTGGGCGTGGCCTGAAGGGATATCTTGGGCACTGCAGCCAGCGCCCCCTCCTGGCGGGAGGGCCACATGCCCCCTGCTCCTCACCCTGGCTGCTCTCCTGCCTTCTTACCAGCCCTTCTCCCCAAGCTGGGCGCTTGCTGTCTCCGCCTCCCAACGGCACCGAGCTCTAAGCACCTCTGTTAGCCTCACCCGGGAAACCAGGAGGTGCCCGTACGATATCAAGTCCCCTTGGGGTCGCTGACCCCCCAGTCCTTCTGAGCCGGGCCGGGGCCTCGTTCTCCTAACACCAGCCACACTGCCAATGCTCCTGGTTAAAGTTTAACTTCACTTTCTTTGTTTTCTGGAAAGCCGATAACCGGGTGGGGAAGCTGGGAAGAAAGCAAACATTCGCTCTATTTTTACTTCACAATTAAAAATGGATCATTTTCCCAGATCAATTATTCTTTGGGAGTGAACAGAAAGGAATGCGGAACATTACACCGTGACCTCCTCCTCACAGGTCCGGAGCCTCCAGCCTGCCTGAGGTCCCATAGCCGCACTTCCTGCGTCCTCTTGGGGCCCGGCGGGGCTCAGTCCGGCTCTATTCCGCACCACCGGCCGGGAGGCCAGCGATTCCCCCAGTCCGCTGCTGCATGGATGTGTCTGCGGTGCTGTGACGCTGGTTTGATCTCAGTGGTGGCCGTGTCTCCATACCGACCAGAGTAGGCCTAGCGCTGGTCTCTTTGTGCCAAAAATTGAGACAGGGCCTCCGGTGAGGGACATTCGCGACACAGTGATGCCAGCCTCACTGTACACAGAAACCTGCTGTTTTCAACCCTTCATTTGATTCTGGTGCTGCAGGGACCAATCGGAAGAGGCCTCCAAACACGTGGGCGGCCGCTGACGCCCAGCTTGGGACGCCCACGCGGGCAGGTTTCTGGGTGTCTTCCTGCCCCGCTGTTGCCCCCTGCCTGGTGCGTGCAGATCCGAAGGTGCGGGGTCACCTCCCAGAGCAACGGCGGGCAATATGCGAATCTAGCAGATCCGGAGGGTCCAGGACCTTGGGGAAGTTTTTCTCACCTTCAGGCCCCAGTTTCTCCACTTGCTGCACTAGAGAACTAGAAGGGATACTCTGAACCCTGTGGCAAGGTGGGAGAGGCAGGAGGGTCCTGCCAGGCCAGGCGTTCCGCCACAGCTTGGTGGCGCGACGTGGGTGGATGTCCAGAGTACCCTTCTAAGATCCACCCAGGTGAAAGACTGAAGAATCTGTGGAGAGAAGGGAAGGAGGACCCGGTGGCCCCCCTAGCTAGGCCCCGCCCAGACCACATGCTGGCTCCGCCCCTCCAGCCCTGCCCACTGCTGATTAGCGCTGCCCAGCTCACGTGGGGTCTCGCGGGTGAAGCTTCCACTCGCCAGTCTGTTTGGTGCTGGGCCTGTGGCCCGAGGCTGCCCCTGGAGAGCCGCCCTGTTGGAGCGGTCTGGCTGGCAGCCGCAGCTTCTAAGTCCAAGAATGGGAAATGCAGCGACTGGGGACCTGCCTGCGCCAGCCCCCCTCCCCATCTCGGCCTGCGCTTTCCCCCCATGACCCCCAGCCTGGTCAGTGGGCAGATGGGCATTCTCTGTAGCCCAGGAGGGGCTGCTCAGCTGGGGGCACAGACAGTCACACGGACAGACAGACAGATGGCAGGGCGGGCCAGCCAGAGTGGGGCGGGGACTCGCCCCAGGACACACACCTGGAAGTGGAGGTTCCTGCTGGGGCGCCTGGCTGACAGCCTTCCCTGTGACCCGAGGGGACCACAGAGGGAGCGATGGGTCTGGAGAACAATGTCTCCGTGAGCCCCAGTGAGCGGCCCTCCTGAGGGGACAGAGCCGTGGCCCGTCAGAGTGGATCTGTCTCCATCTTAGGTGGGCTCTGAAGCCAAGGCCAGGCCTTGGGTGGGCCTCAGACGGAGCTGGATCCAGAGGTAACTGGACACTCGGAGATGTCAGCTCTCTCAGGCTCAGGGTTCATGAGTATCTCAGTAGCCGTGGAGGGAGCTGGCTCAGGACGTGGGCTCTGTGTCCCTGTAGCTGTCCTTTTCCTGTGGGCAGATGCCCATATATGCAGGGACATCCCAGCTGATGTCGCGCCAGGCAGGGCTCCCAACCCTGGAACTTGTGTCCAGGACTCCAGGTTGGGCTGTGTAAGCAGGAGAGCTCACCCCAGGGAGTCATGTCCAACAGAGCTGTCTGGAATCCCAGCTGCAGGCCTCAGGCCTCTGCCTGAGATCTGTTCTGTTCTGTTCTGTTCCTGGGAGACAGCGTCTCCCTATGTAGTTCAGACTGGCTCTTGAGCTCACTGTGTAGCCCAGGCTGGCCTTGAACTCATGGGGATGCTCCTGCCTCAGCCTCCCGAGAGCTGGGATTCCAGGCATCATGCCCAGCTCTGCCTGACATCATGAGTGCCGCTGCTGGGGACAGTGGGGTGGGACCGTGGGGCGCTGGTGGCGGTCATCTGTTTACTCAGACACTGCTTGTTCTTTTCCGCAGGCAGGAAGGATAGAAGGGGAGGGGAACAGTGGGGTGGGCAGCAAGGATGCCTTACACCTCCCCTGACAGGTGGCTGGCAGTGACTGTCTCCACCAATGAGAACCACGCTCCCTCCCACCCAGGGCCTCAGATCCATTTTCTGACCAGAGGCCCTTGTGAGCACACCCCCTCCCCCGGCCAAGCAGGTGGATAGAGGTGGCACCGTGTGTCCTGGCCTGGCCTACAGATCTGTGGCCTCCTTCACAGGCAAGAGGACCCACACTGTGGCAGCTTGTATTGGCTGATGTCACCCAAGCCCCCAGCCAGCCAGTCCAGATTTCATGCTTTCCCTGGGCCAGGATTTCTGTCAGTGGGCTCTGTGGGCCAGTGGAATTGCCTCGGACTGTTGTGATTTGTATTTTATTAATTAATTAGCTACATCCCTAGTCCTGTTTTGTTTTTGTTTTTGTTTTAACATTTTTTTATTTGAGTCCCACTAATTTGCTGAGTTGCACAAACTGGGCTCAAACATGAGATCCTCCTGCTTCAGCCTTCCAGAGAGCTGAGGCTACAGAACCTGGCTCTGAGTGGTCGTTTTAAACAGATGGTTGCTGATGCAGGTGGTGTTCTAGGCTCAGGGGACTCAGCGGTGAGCAAGTCAAGTGCTGCCCCTGTGGCCTTTCTGTGACGTTGGGAGGAGACAAAGAATAAGCGTGAATATCAGCGGGTTAAACAGGAAACAGGAGATGACAGAGCTTGGGCGGGGAGGAGCTGAATGTAAGGCAGTGAGCAGAAAGTGTGCGAGGTATGATTTTAAAGACAGTGGGCAGTGAGCTTCCTTAGACGGTGACACGTGGACGCAGACTTGGAGGAGAGCGTTTTGCTACGTGCAGTTCTGCTGTTTTAGGGCTTCAGTGGTGGGTCCAGGGACAGCTCTTTACCAAGGCGTGTGTACACACACTTGGAAACCTCTGGTGCTCCTGTCCATGAGCAAGACTCTTCTGCACGGCTCAGGAAGTATTTGCCCAAATCTCACTAGCAATGCAGCCTATACTCTCAGCACTCTGGGAGGCTGAGGCAGGAGGATCACAGGTTCCACCCCAACCTGGGCAACTTAGTGAGATCCTGTCTCAAAATCGAAACTAAAAAAGGCTGGGGAATCTAGATGAATACAAGAGGCCCAGGAGTGTCTTGCAAAAAATAAAAACAAGACCAATTCAGGGATTCCGTCGCTGGAATTGAGTCCCAGTGGTGATCCCTTGTGACTTGGTCACTGAATAGGATGCAGGAAGGAAAGCCTGCAAAGTGCCCTGTGACTATGACTGGAACTAGAAAGCTCCATGTCAACATGGGCTGGAAAGTGATGTGGCTCAGGAGCAGCCAGGTTGTGGAGGCAATGCCTCGGTGTTGCGGGAAAGCGTGGTGTACGAATCTTGGCTTCCAGCTCAGCCCTGCCAAAGGCCTGGGCGTGTCACTTGCTTTAAAGAATTTCAACTTCCAAGCTTGGGAAGTGGCGCTGCTGCGCCTCCCCTGCTGGGTTGCAGGGTCTCTGCCCCAGCCAGTCTGTGCGTCTGTCTGTCCATCCAGCCATCTGTCAACACCATGACCACCAGTCCCCCCATTTCCCAGTCATGTGGGTGTCTGACGTGTACTAGACTCCGACCCACAGGATTCCAGCCCTGTAAAGTAATTAGGAACATACCTCAGACTTATGGTAAAGCAATTTGACCTGGGAAAATAATGAACGAAAATGGCACGGGGCATAATTAACAGGGACTGAGAAGCCTTTAATCCTGGAAGCGCTTTCTCGTGCGGGCCCCAGGTGGGTCCGTGTCCCTTGCTGTCTGGAGGAGCCAGACATGTGTCTCACAACCTCACTGTGGTGAAAGCCGCCCTCTGTGATGGGTGCAGGAAGCCCCGCCTCAGTGCCCAGCCTTGTTAACCGTGGGCGTCCCAGCCGCTGGATGGAGCCCAAACACCCTGTGCCGTTGGAAGTGCTTACTGGAAAAGCAGATTTGGTGTTGGCCGTCGCTCTGAGCAGTGCCTTGTGCGGCTCCCCAGGGCTGTAACTGAACACAAGAAAGCATCGCCTACTTTCGGCATTCTTGCTTTCATCTCCAAGTTACATTTGAAAATTTATATTTAAAGAAAGTCAGAGGAAGGGGCCAAGAGTTTTCTAAGAGCCCCGGGGGCAGGGTGATCCAAAGTCGGCTGGTACCCAGCCCAGTATCTGGCAGCCTGGCCAACAGGAAGTGGACTCTGACCTGCTTCCAGAAGCTTTGCTGACCTGGGGACCATGAGTGGGAGAGAACAGTTGCAGTTTGCTGGTCCCTACTGCTCCTCCAGCAGGATCCTGATGGCAGTAAGTGTCTGAAGGGCGTTTGCCAGCAGGCTCCCTCCTGCGAAAGACTACGAGCCCCACACAACTTTCCTCACAGCTTCTACCAAGGCTCCTTCTGGGGTCAACGTGAGGCTAAAACTTTTTTTTTTTTTTTCAGGTTTTTTGAGACAGGGTCTCACTTTGTGATTCAGGCTGGCCCTGAGCTCAGCCTCCAACTCACATCACAGCAATCCTCCTGCCTCTGCCTCCCGAGGGCTGGGATTACAGGCGTGAGCCACCACGCCTGGCTAGGCTAAAACTTTTAGGTTAGAAGCGTTTGCTCTTGCATGTAGAGGTCAAATCCAGGGCCCCACACGTGCCAGGCAAATGATGTACCTCCAAACCTCAGAGCTACAGGTCCTCCAGCCCTTAAGACATCAAATGTGAGCCAGATGTGGTGGCCCACGCCCATCACCCCTGAGAAGCCAAGGCAGGAGGGTCACTGATTTCAAGATCAGCCTGGGGTACATGGTAAGAATCTGACTCAACAAACAAAATCAAGTTTTATGAAAATAAATCAAGTTTTATGAAAGAATGAAAAGAAATAGCATTCTGGAGAAAAGAAAGCCTTCAAAGTTTCAAGTGCAGCGCAGCTGTAATCCTTTCATTTTTTCCAGCAGCTTTTGTGTACAGGAAATCATCCGACTTTCTTTAGCTGGTTTCTCCTGTGAGGGAAGATCCTGTGCTTACCCCCTGTTTTATGCTACTACAGTGTTCACTAATACCTGAGTTCATTGCTACTTGAGGTTTTCAGGGAAGAAAAGGAAAGAGAGAAAATGCCTGGTTCACACTACCACCAACAACGACAAGAAAAATATACTGAGCAGGTTGATTAAAATAGCCATCCTGTTCTCAGAATCACAGGAAGGAAGAGGGAAGCAAATATCCAACACTTGAAATGATTATATTTAATTTTGAGGTCTTAGTTGCTAAGAAAAAAAAAGAGTGGGAGGGGAGGAGAACATATAAGTTCCTCAGGAGAGAGAAAGTTTATTTTGTTTTTTAGGCTGCACAGAAGAACTTCTGAGGGGTTTCTGTGGAGAATAGGGTGGGCCGGGGTATTGAGCAAGGTTCCTGCAAAACTCAAAGGTAATTTTCATATGGAGGTTTGGCAATGAGCCACGGTGGTCTTCTGAACCACAGGGACTAGTCTGGGAGTGGACAGAGCAGAACATAGGACCTCTGAGAGGACGGGGCACACCGTCTGCCCTGTACACGGTGCACCCCTTGCTCGCCGGCTCTCTGAGTGGGGTGTGGGGCAGAGGAGAAGACAGGCAAGCTGAGGATGTGAGAGTGGACAGGGCAGAGTCCCTCTCTAGGGGAAAGAGTCTCCTGAGGGTTCAGAGCTGGTGTCCACCAAACCTCATGTGCTTAAAGGAGAGGCTTTGGAGAGGTGACCGGACTGTCGAGGTACACAGGTGACTTATGAGGAGGTAGGACTGGCCACAGGGGCGGGGACTGGAAGGGTCTGTCTCCTGCCTGTCTTTGCTTCTTGCCCTCCACGCTGTAAGCAGTGCCCTCCGCCAGGCTCCTGTGCCACGTGGTCCTGCTTGGGAGCAGCCACCTGTGAACGGAAGTGTGAGCCGCAATGAACTGCTCCTTCCTTGAGTTTTGGGCTTCAGGTATTTTACACCAGCAGTGAGGCAAGTAATCGTCACTGGATCAGCTAGCGCCTAAGTGTTCATGTACGTGTGTGGCTGGGTGTGTGCCGGTGTGGATGGAAACCCTATCCCTGGACCCCAACCTCACGTCCCTACACACGCCCACCACCGAGCAAGACCCCTCGCCTGCAGTCAGCACCTCTGCAAAAGACAGGATATTCACGGGATCTTTGAAAGCACAGCAGAGTGTCGGTGTCTGAACACACAGGGCCACACACACCCTCCGGCTTTGAGCCAGAGTGCTGAAGGCCAGCAAGGTTAGGGGAGTGTTTTCTGCCCTCGGCTGCCGGTTCCTCAGACAAACCTCAGTCCCTGAGTTGCACACAGCATCCATGGTCCTGCCTGAGATGGCCCTGGACCCGGTGGCACTGACTTTAGATGCTCGGGTTAACAGGTGCATCTCAGTGTGCCCGGGCTGCACGCCGGGCCCTGGCAGTGCTGCTGAATCCACACCCCTGCTCACACACACAGAACTTTGAACACAGCAGTCCCACATGTGACAGGGACGCACTGGGAATGAGAGTGCATTTTCCAGTGCTGTCTTGCTGGCTGTGGCTTTCCTTCCTGTCGAGTGCCCGTGACCACAGGACCACGGGGGACCACCGCGACCGCTAGGGCACAGCATGTTGTCGGTGTAACTGCTGTGAGCGAACGCCAGAGGGTCTGGGGCAGGGGGAGCATGTGGTCTGAAAAACCCCTTTGGATGATGCTCACCTGTCCCCCACCAACCTTACCTATCTGAGATCTAGAGCCAAATCTTCAATAGACCATAATAGTCTTGGTATTTTGATGCTTTTTTCAGCTTTCAAAACCGCGCTGCAGCACTGGGCGCCTGGATTTGGCCCAGGATCTCCCTCAGAGTCATCCTGGTCCAGACTTCGGCTGCGGCGGGTGCTTAACCCCGGAGAGCACCACAGGCAGGATGTGGAGCATGCATGCGCATCTGCATTAATTTTTAAAAACGAGTTTCTTAACGGAAACAGATGGCAGGGAAATGACTTGCCTCTATTTGCACACAGTGTTAGATGAGGAGCTCTCTGCTGACTGGGGAGCACCCAGCTTCCTGAGGAGCCGGTGTTTACCAGTCAGGGGCGACTCCTCACCCACCGCTCATAGCCGTCTACAGTTGTGCCCGCTGCTTTGCTGCCAGGCACGCAGGAGGGCGCAGGATGGCTTCTTAGAAAGCACACCCCTCCCCCAGCGTTTATCTCGAGCAGATCTGGGTGACAGGCCCCTCCTCCGAGGGCGGTACTTCCCCTGTGGCCACTGAGGCAGGAAGCAGGTGGCAGGGAGCGGAGCTCAGGACAGCCCCTAGAGCCTCCGGGGTTTGCCACCAACCCTGGCGGCTGTGATCTCGCCCGTTGCGGCTCACTCTGCGTTTCTGGAGCTGGAGCTGCTGACTGGGTCAGAGACGGATGCTGCGGCCGGGTGTTTGGGGGGGTGTCCTGGGAACTGGCGGTCCGGGAGGACCCTGTGCTGGGCTTTCTGAGCAGAGTGGTGTGAGCTGACCGAGGGTGGGAGGTACTGTGTCCTTGCGCTCCTCACTCCTCGGCAGGTCACTTAGTCGCTCTTGTTTTTTGAGACAGATCTCCCAATGTAGTTGAGGCTGGTTTTGAACTCGCTCTACAGTCCAGGCTGGCCTCAAACTCATGGTGATCCTCTCGCCGAAGCCTCCCACCCTAGCAAGCTGTGCTCCTCCTAAGCTCAGCCGGAAGGCAGAGGCAGCAGGTCCCAGGCCACCGTGAGATCTGCCTGGTGTGACAGAAGCGTGACCAGCGGTGATCCTGGTCTCCTGGCTGGAGACCAGAGCACGAGGCCGACGGCTCCAGCCCCTGATGACCTGCCTGTGTCGGATGCTCGCCCCGTCATGGCCCCGGTGCCCACTCAGCGAGTGCTCGGGACAGGACATGGCCGCTGTGCCCGCTGTCCCAGCCCAGAGTCTCCAGCCCAGCCCTGCTCATGGCCACAGGGGCCTGTGGCTTCCACTAAGACAAAGCCATCAGAGGGGCTGTAGTGACTCTGTCCTCTCATCACCCTGCCCTCTGCCTCTGTCCAGCTCCATCCTGGGTGCTCCCGGCGTCACTGTCCCCATCACACTAAATCCAGGGCATGTTTCCCAGTGTTGGTTTCTGCATCTGCTTCCGCTTCCTCCCCGTCTCTCCACCTCCCTTTCTCCTCTGTCTAATACTAGGGATTGAGCCTATAGCTCTGAGTATCATTTCTGGGGCTAATCAATTTTGATTTTGACTAAGTCACTAGTTTGCAAAGGCTGGGCTCGAATTTGCAGTCCTCCTGCCTCAGCCTCCCAGAGCATGAGTGACAGGTGCGCACCGTGGCGTCCTCTGCGGCAGTTGGCGTGGCCGGGCCCTCGTTTCACTTTAGTGGGCTGCACATGCACCTGGCTCCCCCTGACTCAGTCTGCTCCTCCCTTTTCTCCACCGTGCTCCTGACAAAGGCTGTCAAGGCATCCTCCTCTGTCACCTACCACTCACACCACCTTCCCTTGAGGCTTCTGTGCTAACTCCGAGTCAGGATCCTCAGAGCCCTTGGCCTGTGGGCATCTCTGCCTGGCAGCGATATGCTCTACAGCTGACCTGGCCCAGGTCCTAGAGCCCATCGATTCTTCCCCGAGGCCTGTGGCTCACATAGGCTGGGTCACTGGCGTCCCCACTGTGCCTCAGCACCTTGCAGCTCCTTTGTCACTGTCCCTTGGCCCAAGCCACCACACCTGACCGGCACAGTGAGAAAGCCCCTCACCAGTGCTGCCTGTCCCTCGTCCCCAGAGCCCCCTCTCCACCTGTCTCCTGTCCACAGGTCTCCAGAGGGAAGCTGGGTAGCACAGGTCAGCCCGCATCTCCTCCCCTCTCACTCTGTCAGCCTGTCTTTCCACTTTCTGCCTTTCTTTTTTTTAGACAGGGTCTCGCTTTTGTAGCTCAGGCTGGCCCTGAGCTCGGCCTTGAACTCACAGCAATCCTCCTGCCTCTGCCTCCCAAGTGCTGTGGAATGTGGTTCTGATTGCTGGTGTGTGTGCGTCTCCACGCCCAGCATTGTTGTATGAGGTTACCAGGGATTGAACCCAGGCCCTTGCACTTGCAAGGCAGGCATTGGAACCACTGAGCTAAATCCCTGTTCCCCATTTGCCACCTTCCACTCGCTCTGATGCCTCAGGGTCTGTGCATGTCCAGTTTCTTCTGCTCAAACCTGTTTCCCCCAAGAACCCGGCTCTCTCAACATGGCAGCCCATTTTACCCACAGTCCCGATCCCTCCCCTTCGCCCTTCCATGTTGTGCATTTCCCTTTTGTCCGGAGACACAGCCACTTGGCCACTCCAGTTGGGGAATCTGGCCTGGGTTCGTACAACCAGGAGATGTGCCAAAAGCTCGACCTCTCCTCACGAGGCCCACAGTTCTCCAGCGTTCTGGGTGCAGCACATACCTTCTGTTTCTTCTGCTAATTGTCCCTGTCCCTGCGTGGGGGTGGAGGCTCCCGGGGGTGGGCTGTTTTGCCTACTTTATTTTGCTCTGGGTAGAGGGCACAGCAGGCCCAAAGACCTGGACTATGCCCCTCTCAAGGTCTCCATGAAGGGCAGAGTCAGGGTCCTGTGTGGCTCACCAGGCAGCCTCTGTTTAATGGTGAGTGGACTTCATGCTGTGGGTCCTGGTGACAGTTTGCAGGAAGCCACTTCATCTGTCCCTTTCTTGCTGAAGCACTTCAGGCCCCGCCGCTGTTGGCACCTTTACCTGTACCTTCCTTTCCATATGGGCACTGGGACCCCTTGGGAGGCTGTGGCACCAGCCCAAGAAGGGGTGACAAGAACCAGGAGCATTTCCAGTGCCACCTCCTCCAGGGAACCTCCTTGCCCAGGAAGATGTTCAATTCCAGCTCCCATAAATGCCAGATCGGAGCCTGGAAGAGGGTCACACACCAGGTGCTAGCTGATTCAACCTCCCCTGGCCATGGTCCTGCCCCACCCTGACAGAAATCTGACGGGCTCCAGAAACAAGTCTACGGAAGTTAGATTCCTACCGGGTTATATATCAGAGTTCAAAAGCAGTTCAGTTAATATTTAACTATCAAGTTAGGACAAGAGTTGAGCAAAGTTGATTTTGAAACTTTCAAGAGTTTTAAAAAAGCAAAACTATGGACATCAAGTCTACTGTCTCATTCTATGTGATGCGTCCGAGAAGTAAGTAAACGGGAAACTTTTCATTTGACAGATTCCTGCACAGACTCTTAAAACCACCGCCAACAATACGCACGCATGCTCGCCCTGCCCTTGGTGGCACACACGCGCGTCCACACAGGCTCCAGGCGCAGCCCAGGCTTCCTGCTCCCGAAGAGCCGGGCTTCCAGTGGTGGGTGTGGTGCCTGCAGCTGTGAGCAGCTGGGAATCTCATCACGCTGCCTTGGGAGTGCAAGGTGGAAGCACCCCCCTCCAAGAGGCCAGAACGGCATCATCTGTCCCGGGCCTCAGCCCTCCTAACCCGATGCCAACTCACCTAAAGTGTGCTCAGGTCTGCCAACAGCCAGTTT